>JARHVA010001280.1:1110000-1175000 GCA_037957365.1 Torreya grandis | reverse complement strand
CTCCCATATATCATCATTATTATGGTCATCATACCATTTGTGTTTTATAAAATTAGCTTTATCTTTGGATTTTTTTCTAAATCATGTGCATTTGTATGGTATCTTGCACTAATGTGTAAGAAAAATCATGTGTAGTTTTGGGATAAACCATTTCTTAGCCTTATTTTTCACCTTTGAATATGGCATTTTCATATGTACCATCATGAAGAATGTGAATTGTAATTTCCTCAAATTGTATATAGGACATTTATGTAACTTATCAAGTATAGCTTGCATTTCATTCAATCATTATTACCCAATGTAGTATGTATTTGAGTTCCTATGTCCATAATAAAGAGTAGTGTATACACCACATTGGGACCACATACAATTGGTATTATAATGTGTCTTATTGAATCTTGGAAATATACAGTGTTTTTTTATTTCATCTCTATAATTCCTCATGTGTTGAAAGGATGCAAGTATACATACATTAGGATTTTTGACCTCATCTATTTCCACATGTTGTATATATTCACTCTCAAGGAAAACCTAAATAATCAAAAGTATTATTCATGTCATGCTTATATTATCTATATGTGTGACCTGGTTTTTTATCTCTAAGATCTTGTGGTAAGGGATCTATAATTTGAATAGTGCCTCTAACCTTATATTTATAAATTTTATTTTATAATGTTGAACAAAGTATTTTTGGCATGCCCTTTTATTCTCTAAAATTGAGATAAGGATTTTTCCTCTTCGTTTGACAATTGGCTAGTGGATATATTTCATGTTATTAGAAAGATAATTAATTCCATATAGAGTAACATCTATAACATCACATATGATATATCGTGTGAAATTTTAGCTTGTGTCTTGATAAATTACTCAATACCATATAGTCCACATTTTTCATTGAATCTATAAATAGTGAATCTATGGTACATGTATTACTTTAATTAATGTATTGTGCTTCATGTGCTCTAGAATTCTATATTTGACAAAAATGTTATTCCATGGAACCCCTAATAGAATTGTATGGTGTGTAGTGTCTATGTGAAAATAAATGTTATTTCCTTTATCCATATTTAAAGTAATTAATTTTCTTGTATTTGTATGTATTGGTATGATCACCTTGGAATCATCTATTTATTCCTCTAAACCAATTGGTGTGAAATGAAACCCGCATAAATAATCATCAATGTTTGTTAGTATTTCATTAGTATCATCATAAAAATTAGCATAAAAATTACCATTAACATCCATTATAAAAATGAAATGTGGATCTTATGAATTGATTGATAAAGGTAATTATTATACAGAGTCCTCATTGTCTACCCTTTTAGGTGAGATTTGTGATGCTAAGTTATCTATATATTTTGGGTTATGAGTATTGTATTGTACTCACTAACCTAAAATGTATGCAATTTTTTTATAGAAATAATCAATGGTGGTGGCACTATAGTAGATTTAGGTGCCCCCAATTGAGATGAACTCTCATTAGGAGGATATGTAATCTTATAATAATTTAATGATTTATTATTTCTTGGGAATCTACGTAAGTATCCATCATGTATAAATTTTACACATCTATGTAAATTATAAGTTACAACATCCATGGCATGTATCCATGGCCTACCCCAAATTAAATTATAATGTAAATGATGAAGCATTACTTGGAACTTAGTAGATAGAGTTTTGGACCCCATTATAATATCTAATGTTATAGAAACTAAAGATTAGTGTGACACATAATTGAGTAATTTTATATTATTATATGTCTTTTTAATGATACTAATGTTAATTCCCATTTTATGTAGGAATGTAATATTGAAAATATTTAGCCCTAACCCATTATCAATTACAACACTTTTGATTGTGATAGTTTTGATTTTAATTTTTATAAATAATGGTATATTGTGAAATAATTGACTATGAAGACAAATCATCATTTCTAAAAGAGATAGTCCTAATTAAAAAATAGGATGGTTGAATGATATCCATCCATCCCAGGTTAACGTGGGGTCATGAATCCTCACCTATAGTAATTTTATAGTTATATTTAATGAATTATATAATAATTATAAATTAAAAAGTGACCATAATTATATAACTATTATTTAGTTACTAATTATAAATATTATTTTATAATTTCCATTTGGATCAATATACCTTAATTATATAATTTTATTTATTATAAGGTTAATTATTATAATATGATCTTTATGAATATTTAGCCACTAGAATCATTAATCTATGAATCCCCATAAATATTGTGCTATAAAAATTGTGCATGTGACACCATCATTCCTTGATATCTTTCCCATTCTTATTTTACTCAAATCCAACACCATTTTCACCTTATAGGTGGTTCATGGTATCCACACTTGCATGCATTTTCCCCTATCATTATTCATTAGTGTATAAAAATTTTCCACCTTGCACCAAAATGAGAATTTTTATCTTATGGACACTTTTGTATACTTTTGTTTCATAATATCATATGATTCATTCAATAATTCACTAATATTATTAAACCTTATTTTATTTTGATATATGATGAATAAACATTGATTTTATAGAGGATGCCTATTTCATCTTTAGTATCTAGATGCTCCTTTCCACATGTATTATTTTATATATGGTTGGTATCCTCATCCACATCCACACTACTAACATAGGTAGGGCCTTGAATTTTTTTTAAATTGATGACTACCTAGTGTTCACCCTTATTATAAATTTTTGAATTATTCTTAAAGTACATGTTACCATTGTTCTCATAGCAATATGGCATACCAAATAAGGTTATGTAGTTTCCAACTTTATCAAGTTTAATAATTTTAAGTTTTGCATTGAACTTGGATCCCATTATATCTAATGAAACATTATGAAATATACTAATGTGTTTCATGTGTATCTCATTGGCCATAAATAAAATATGGGGATAAGGTTTCAAAAGAGTTATTCCCATTTTCCTCAAAGCATCCTAGGGAATAATGTTGACTTTAACACTTATGTCAGCTAACATATCACAAACAAAATAACCATGAATGATAAAATGATTCATAATATTCTATTCATAGTTAATATTACACAACATTTGGATCTCTTAGTGTATCTCCCTTTATTATTATTACAGACTAACTACAAAACTAAAGCTTAGGATATAGATGCTCCTTTCCATATATGGTAATATTTTATATATGGTTGATATCCTCATTCAAATCCACACTATTAACATAAGTAGGGCCTTGAAAAGGTTATAAATGGATGACTGCCTACCGTTCACACTTATAAAAAATCTTTAAATTATTCTTAAAGTGCATGTTAGAATTGTTCTCATAGTAATATGGCATACCAAATAAGTTTAGGTAATTTTAAACTTTATCAAGTTTAATAATTTTAAGTTTTAATTTGAGCTTGGATCCCATTATATCCAATGAAACATTGTGCAATATTCTAATGTGTTTCATGTGTATCCCATTGGCCATAAATAAAATATGGGGATAAGGTTTCAAAAGAGTCATTCCTATTTTCCTCAAAGCATCCTAGGGAATAATGTTTACTTTAACACTTATGTCAACTAAGATATCACAAACCAAATAACCATCAATGATAGCATGATCCATAATCTTATAGTCATAATTTAAAATTACACAACATTTGGATATCTTAGTGTATCTCCATTTATTCTTATTGTAGACTAACTACAAAACTAAATCTTGGTGTGACACATCATCAAGTAATTTTATATTATTATGTCTTTTTAATGGTATCAATGTTAATTCCCATTTTTTTTAAGAAATTAATATTGAAAACATTTAACACTAAGCCATTATCAATTAGAACCCTTTTGATTGTGATAGTTTTGATTTTAATTTTTTATAAATAATGGTATATTCTGAAGTGGTTAACTGTGAAGACAAATCATCATTTCCAAAAGTGATAATCCTAATTAAAAAATAGGATGGTTGAATGATAGCCATCCATCTTAGGTTAATGTGGGGTTATGAATCCTCACCTATAGTAAATTTATAGTTATATTTAATGAATTATATAATAATTATAAATTAAAAAATAACCTTCATAATTATATAACTATTATTTAGTTACTAAATAGAAATCTTATTTTATAATTTCCCTTTGGATTAATATACCTTAATCATATTATTTTATTTATTATAAGGTTAATTATTATAATATTATCTTTATAAATATTTAACCACTAGAATCATTAATATATGGATCCCCATAAATATTGTGCTATAAAAATTGTGCATGTAACACCATCATTCCTTGATATCTTTACCAGTCTTATTTTAATCAAATATAGCACCATTTTTACCTTATAGATGGTTACGTTTTCCCTTATCACTCTTCATTAGTGTATACATTATTACCACCTTACACCAAAATAAGAATTTTTATCTTGTGGACACTTTTATATACTTGTGTTTTATAATATCATATGAATCCTTTAGTAATTCACTAATATTATTAAACCTTGTTTCATTTTGGTATATGGTGAATATACACCACTTTTACAAATGATGAATATTTCATATTTAGGATATAGATGATCATTTACATATATGGTAATATTTTATATATGGTTGATATCCTAATCCACATCCACACTATTAACATAGGTAGGGCCTTGAAAAATTTCTAAATGGATGACTACCTAGTGTTCACCCTTATAAAATCTCTTTAAAGTATTCTTAAAGTACATGTTAGCATTTTTATCATAGCATTATGGCATACCAAATAATGTTAGGTAGTTTTCAAATTTATCAAGATTAGTAAATTTAATTTTTTCATTGAACTTGCTTCCCATTATATCCAATGAAACATTGTGCTATATATTAATGTGTTTCATGTGTATCCCATTGGCCATAAATAAAATATGGGGTTAAGGTTTCAAAAGATTCATTCCCATTTTCCTCAAAGAATCCTAGGGAATAATGTTTACTTTAACACTTATATTATCTAAGATATCACAAACTAAATAGTCATTAATGATAAAATGATTCATAAGCTTCTAATCCTAGTTAAAATTACACAAAATTTGGATCTGTTAGTGTTTCTCCCTTTGTTTTTATTTCAAACTAAATATATTATTTCCATCCAATTATTGAAGAGTGGTATTACTCATTTTTTTAAACTTAATATCATATAAATATCTTAAATCTATTTCATGTTAGGCCCATTATTATAATTATATTTTATCTTAGACTTAATTTCCTACATAGATTAAAGTTATCCTTGAAGATTGGATCATGTTTTTGACCTCATGAAAAATATGTTTTTGAGTTATAACATCAAGATAGTCTATTAAGTTCGTGGGAGACACTCTATGAATCTTTTATTTTTGTTTTTCCACCATCTTAGGTGTGATCTCATTTTGCATTATTATATTAAACTAAGAGCCACTAGTTTTCTTGTGCATATCTTGCCTTAGGACCCACTTATCATATCATAATTTAGGCACCCTTTGGTATTTTATTTATTTTAATTATATTTTGGTATAATTATATATAATATTTGTTATCTTATTCTACTCATTAGTACTCAAAATTAAGAAAATTGGGGAAATTTCTTAGGTGCTATTCTGGAGAACAACATTTTAGCATGTTTGAAAGGGGGAATCTACCTCATCCATATATATGATACATATTAATTTATAATATTTGTCACAAAAATATATTCTACTTTGTTTTGAAGGTCATACCATTTCATTTCATGACCCCATCTCATGTGCTTTATGTAGTTCATTTATGACCCAAAATTTCCCAACATCATGTGTGGTAGTGTCATATATCTTATGGTACATAGACACTTTAAACTTATTATAAATTTTTAGTATTGGGTATACCCTCACATAATTATCCTATTAGAATAATTTATAATTCTTTAGTAGTGATTTGATATTATACTTGAGAAAATTATTCTTTATATGACCATTGACACCTAGTCAATGTAACATAACCAAATTTTAATTTCAAAAGTGCTATTGGAGGTTAAATTTAGGAGTTGAGTATAATTTTTCATGTTTTTTTATTTTATATATGATCTTAACTGATTTAGTATTTAAATAATCTTTAAAGGCTTCCCTTAGTTATTTTCAAGTATTTATTGATCAAGTGCATTGAAAAGGCATGGTCAAACCACCTATAAAGCATTAGGTTTTTTTCAATCGATGGATATCATATAAAATATTAGATAAAATTTTATTTAACATTATTAAATAATCATTGATTTTTATATGACATAATTTAATCTCCTTCAGTCTTTAGATAATTTTATATTTGAGTTTTGTGATAGCAAACTCATTTAGAAAAATATTACCTTAATTAGTCATAGTCCACTATCGCCTGATGTAAATCATACATGTGTTTCCAATGATTTATGTGGTAAATAAAATTCTTACAAAATTGGTTTTTTTTGTAGTGGGGTTTCATAAATACCTCACCATGTTAGATAATTACACACTTGTGTGCATGCTCTAAAATATTTTTCACTCCTAAATACTTTGGTAGTTTCTACATTTCATAAATGAAATGTTTTTGGGGAAGATATTGAATAATTTTAAATATAATTTTTTCCCACATATATTTATCCTAGATTGGTTCCTCTTGAATTTAAAAGTCTTACTCCTAAGCATGGTGATACTGATTCGTAAGCTCATGAGCTAGTCTATGTAGTGGTAAGACTTGTGTTTGAGGAAGCAAGTACTACATCCACATTTTTTGTACCCCTACAAGACTTGTTATATTTTTTGAAGGATAATAATTCATATGGTTATCATTGTAAAAAAGACTAAAATATTTGGTTTAACTAATTTTGTTTCTATTTATCCTAAATTCTAACAAGGTGTAATATGTTTCAAAATGAATTGTTAAGGTACTTTCCCTTAAATGTGTTTATCACTAATAAATACACACTTAAACTTAAATTTCAATATATTATACTAAAATACAAATATATCTTGGCTGAAAACCCATCTTTAAACCTATTCAAATTAAATTCACTCAACCATCATAATCAATTTATTCAATGATGTCCTATCAATTGAACTAAAATGTTGGTTTTTACCCACTACTTAACAACTTGTTTGGTCCATAAGCATTAACCAAATAAATGATACTATATAACTACACTGACATATCACACAAATGATGCTTATATTCTCACTCAAGGTATAGTGATATACTACCATGGCACAACTTTTTAGTAAACAAAAATGAACTCATAGTAGCTACCATTAAATATTATATAAACCATGAACATATAATAACCTAGGAATATATTCGCATGAGTATAGTAACTAATTAAATCAGATATCAATAACTCTCAGATATTAGTTATGATTTAAATATACATAAACATTCAATATTACATCATATTTCAAATCCAAGAAAGTTAAAAATATTATTATATTAGTTTTAGTATTTTTTAGTTAATAGAAAAATATGATCAACTAGTAATCTTATCAACAACCCTATTACATTATACAAGGTGGTATTTTATAAAATTAAGTTGTGTTTTGTTGTATAATCCAAATCATAGATTTTATTTTCTCAATGGTTTATACAAAATAGATGTGATCAATAACAATTGTAGTTCCACTCTATGCCAATTACTCTTCATATTATAACGATTTATAATTTATGTATCAAATGTTTTGAATTTTTTAAATCCATCCTTTGATTTAACTAAACTTACACTTCAATCACCAAAAATTTAATATATCGTTATCCTTCCATTTCAAGTTTGTTTAAAATTAATTGGTCAACTATTTACCTTTTTAACTTTTGAAATACATGGAATTTTTTATTTATTTTCTTATGCACATACCTCATTTATGTCATGTCACTATGCTTGGAAAAAAATATCTCGAGTTATCCCTCAAAATTGTCCTTTTTTGGTATAAGGTACATGCTAGTTTTTTTAATAATTATTTTGTGATACTCCTTGTGTACAAATGAATGTGCGCTGGTATACTTAGTCAAAAGGTACATCCTGCATTGATGTTTCCATATCTAATATATTTCTTTTTCACTAGTGTACTTAGTTAAAATTAGAGGTCAAAAATAATTAAATAAAAATTCCAATTCCACAAAAGGATGTGATGTAAAATACATGAATAGTGTTGTTGGGATACTGAAATGCATTAGTAGAGAAAATATTGACAAATGATGTAAAGGATAATTTACAGACTCTTCATGAATAAAAAATCAAATATAAGGGGATAAATGAAAATATAAATGAGAGTGATTAGAAAAAGAGTACCAATGACAACTATATAAAAAATATCACCTAAATCATATCCATGTTGAAGAAATAATGGATTTTACCATTTTTTAAGGACTAACTAAAGATTAGTATGGTGACCACACACATGTAATTACCTATAAAAATAAATGAATTTCATGATACTAAGATGTGCAATATGACAATGAACTAACTACTAATGTTTTTTTTAATGGGAGTTACAAAACAACTTGATTGATATAAGTGAAGAAGTAAACATTTAAATGCAAAATGTGTGGAAAACATGGGTAGACCTAGGCTATCTCACTTCAATAATATTTTATCTAGGGTAGAAAACTAAATTTTGAGAGACATGGAATTATTCAGGAATACAAAGTTGATCATAATGGGACAAAAATTTAGGGATGACTTTGAGATTATTATTTTGGTAGAGGCATACTAAACCCCAACTTTATTGAGAAGGTCATGTTGTGACAAACAAAAGGAAAATATGCACTTTATAAAACACTATATGATTTTTAAAAATGGATTGGAAAGGGTGATAATCCATTTATATGGTAATAATAGGCCATGATATTTGAATAGGATGGATGTTGAAGAATATATAAACAAAATATACAACATTAAATGCATGGTAAATGGTAACTAGACCCAATATATTATGAGGTGATAATTTTTAAGACTATCCCATCAATCTCAAATACAACCAATAATGTGTGTATGTGATTGGTGAAATAAGTATGATGTGAATAATAATAATACATGCATGCATGTGAATTAAAGGTTCATAATTCCTATCAAAAGCTTACTATTCAAGTATGCATGTAACAGGACTAGACTTGGTGTGATTGAGAATATGGATAAGAAGTAGTCCTCAAAGGTTACTTAGACACCTAAAATGGTGTTGAACTTGAGAAAATGAGGGTTGGGTAAGTTAAAAAAATATGATTGTATATTATATGTGGAAGCATATATAAAATAGTTTGATTCATGTCTACTTAAGGATGTGTTGAGGCCAACATAACCCCATTTCTAAAAATTGATGACCCTTGAAAAACCATGAAGATTAACCCTAAAAACATGACATGTTTAAATCATTTGTAGAATTTGAAGATCATCTACTTTATTAAAGATAGGCTTATTAATTTTGTTTTTCTTTAAGTTTGTCTTACATTGGTAAAAAATGGTCCTCATATATATTAGTTGAAGTTTCCATGGCATTATTTTTTAGAGATCCATGTTCCAAAACCCTAACATAAACCTTCAGTTCAAATTTGAGTATTATCAAGAACTAAACTGGCAGGAACTTTTAAAATCCATTTTGGACTTAAGCATAAATTTCATGTTTAAAGATTAATCATGTTTTTTAACATGACTAAAACTTAGCCTAAAAAATTATTGGTCCTTTTTATTATTTAACCCTTTAGTTCCTTATATTTATAAGTCTAATGTCAATTTTACAGGGTCCCTTTTGATATTTCCTAATGTGGGTCTCTTTGATTTATACATTAGCCTAAAGTTTTAATCCTAAGGCCCCATCATATTTATTAATACAAATGGGACCTTAGCCTAAGTATTCTATGTCATCATGGGTCATAACTTAATTTCATTAATTTTGGTAGATTTAACAACCCATGCTTCATCACAGGGATTGATTAAATGGAGTGAGGAGGACCTAAGATTTAACTTAAAAAGCCTGCATCTCTTAGGATCCAACAATACACACTTCATCATGTAAGGGAGATCCAATGGCATGAAGTTCATGACAAAGATAATCCCTTAACTTACATCCAAAAATCATTACTTCATTATGAAACCCTGATCAAATGGAGTGAGGTACAGTTGAAAGGTTAAAGGATCATGGAGGGCCCATAAAATCAACACATGTCACTCTGACATTTGAAGATTAAAATCAAAGGGATAATATACATTAAAATAAACCAATAGGATGAAATTTCTTAGATTATGATTAGATTAATCTTATTTCATTATGATCTCTGATCAAATAGAGAGACGAATCCAAAGACCTAGGAAACACCATGAAAACACCATATGGTATTCTCCCATTTCAACATAGGGACTTCAAGAGCTTAAATTTGATGCTCTCATGTAAATAATTTTATGTCTATGAGGACATCATTGACATCCACAATGACATTAAATTCAAGCTCATCTAACCTTTTGATTAGACAAAGAATGTATTAAATCATGTCTTTCAAAGGGTCATTTCTATTATATGCTTTAATACACTTAGCATAAAAGGGATTTAACCCAAGTTTTCAAGTTCATAATATAAGTAGAATTAGATTTAGGCATTTTATCCTAAGTCCTTTATATGGATCATGTAATAATTAACCTTCACATATCTTGTAGGATCTAATGGCTCTAGCTTCATTGTGAATCCAAATCATGTGGCATGAGGATAACCAAGATCCAATAGTCTACACTTAATCATAAGAAGATGATCCAATGGTGCAAGGGTGTCAATGAATTTTTAAATACTTTTGAGTCTACCATATGTAAAATGATCATTTAACGAAGGACTAATATAGGATAATGAGCTCAAGAAGTCTTGTGGAGGTACCAAGTGGCATAACCTCAAGGATCGGTACCAAAAGAGCTAATCATAAATAAGGACCAGAATCAAGATCAAAAGTTCATGGTCACTCACATGATCTTCATTAAATAGTGAAAAATAAAATGGGCCATTTTTAAATGCCAATGGCTAGTGCTCAAAATGAATTTATGAAAAATGTCATGAAAGGTCTAGATCAATGCCACATAGGCACCATAAGAGATCATGAATTTATGATCTCTTATTTTGTGCTCAAAAATGTGAAGGTATAAAGGTAAAGGTCCAAATAAAATCCCAAGAATGTATGAGCTAAATTATATATGAGCTACTACCATTAAATCTCTAAAACCCTGACCCTGCATAACAGAGACCTAAGTGAACTCAATTGGTTATAGTTCAATCTAAGAGAAGCTTAATTGTGTTTTTGAGTGTAAAAGAATATCATAGAGATTAATTACAATCCAATGTGAATAATTTGTATAAGTAGAATCTATGGTAGCTTTTATATGGTAACTAAGAGAAGAGATAGAGATCTATATATCCATGGACAATGAAGGTAGAGTGTTTAAGGACATTGAATTAGACATTGTATACTTAAATAATGGAAATAAAAATTGGTCTAAACTCTTCTTCACCATAGAGGAGATGAAACCTGTCACCAAATAAGAATAAAAAATTACCAAATTAATTAGGAAACACTATGACTTGGTCATTGTTTGAATGACCAGCCTTTATTATGTTGTTTTCAAGGTAGTGGTACTTTACTATATTGATGTGCTTACTCCTATTTTCATATATTGTAGGATTGGAAATGATTAGATCATCCATGATAAAACATATAAAAGGTTTTCTTACATTTCCCCTCTGGCCTTTGAAATATATTATAAGCTTCTCAAGCACCATATGGACATCCTCAAACCATGGTTGCACTAAGGAAACCATGTGTTCAAACAACTTGAGGGAAGGATCCCAATTGTATAATTTAGGGAAGGGATCAAGGTAATAATGACCCTGCTAAATAGAACATCAGGGGCTCATTCAACAACATATGTAAATAAGACCTAAGTCTCTCTCTCTCATATATGTGTGTGTGTGTGTGTGTGTGTGTGTGTGTGTGTGTGTGTGTGTGTGTGTGTGTGTGTGTGTGTGTGTGTGTGTGTGTGTGTGTGTGTGTGTGTATGTATGCATATATATATGTATGTATGTATATATATGTATATATATATATGTATGTATGTATATATATATATATATATATATATATATATATATATATATATATATATTTCATGCTAGAGGAAAATCTCACCCCTCTTATTAAAAACTTTATTAGCATTCACCTAGGGCACCAATTTTTTGCCATCAATCTTACTTTCTAGATGCCCTACTTGATTCCACCAACTTCCTAGGCCTTATAAATTTATCTCCTAGAGGTAGAACCACAATATCCCACCACTATTCAAAACTACATATCTTCAAGTATAAAAACTATGTGCAATTCATATATGACTGTGTCTACCCAACTCTAGTGGAGGATATTATAGGCTTTCCCATGCCTAAGGTTCATCCATTGATCAAGAAGTATGTAGAGATGATGGGAGATATATAGTTTTATCTAGATTGCATAGTAATTCAAATTGAGGGAATCATGTCCTCACCCTATAGATTTCCTATGTATATACTTAGTAAGTTAGCAAAATAAGAAATTGCCTCTCAACTCATCAATGGTGTTGATGGAGTTTGTAAAGAGAAGAGGAAGGCCCTTCTCCATCCCTTTCCTCTAATCATTGGAAGGACCATACTAAAAGATTAGAAGTAGGTAGAGATCATATCTAAGCATAAGGAATCCTTTGGGTTCCAATTATATGAGTTCAAGATATGGGATAATAATAATGTAGTGGGTAACCATTTGAAGTCAAAATAACTACCCAAGATAGTATGTGTACATCAAATTGGTGTCCATGACACCATTTACATCAAGGTAAGAAACTTTGAAGAAGTGTTGACCAAGCTCAAGGGATACAATATTAAGCTTTATCATAGGTTAACAAATGATGATAAACCAATAGGATAGGTGTGGTAGATGCATCCTCTCTAATATCATTTTCTTTATGGACCTTCCAATCCACCCCAAGAGTAGCCTCAGTTAGAACAACCACAACCTCAAGGATAAATTGAATAAGGAAAAGCTGGAAGAGAGACTTGGAGAGGGACCCTCATCTTTAGCCTTGTCCCAAAGGCCACCATATCGAATTGATCATTTAGACAAGATTACCCTAGAGCCAAATGAAATAGTTGAAGGTTCCCTTAGAGATATTACTAAGGCATATGGCACCAATAAGGAAGAGGATTAGATTGAAGAGGTATAAGCCCAAGAAGGGGAACCTAGAGAAGAGAAAGGGAAATAAATTTTTCTTGACATAGTCCCAATACCATCCAAGGAGAAGAGGAATAAATATTTGGCATTGGTACTTATTGGATCAAAGAAGCAAAGATTGACCCTCAATAACCCCACCAATGAAATTAATCTATTTAGTGAGGAATTCCCCATCTATAGGCTAGTCATCCCTAATTAGTTTATCTATGAGAAATTGTAGAAGATCCCCTCTTTGTCCCACTCATGGGCATTAACAAAAGTTTTCAACATAGATGTGCATGATGGCATCAAGCCATGGATCAGGGCTATAATGAAGGAAGAAGAATAAATAAGGATAGTGGCCACTATAGGGACAAAAAGTAAGAAAATGAATTCTCCTAGAGCATCAAGATGCATAAGAATTGAGGTCCCAAAACCTCCAAAATTCATAAAGCCAATTATCATGGTACAATTCAATATAGAGACAATTGGATTAGAAAGGGTCACCACTAGAAACTCCATGGTGGGAGCTAAGGAGTTCACCTTCTAGAAGGTGGAACCTTTTTTATGTCTGACCCTAGTTGAAATATAATATCTAGGTGAACATCCCATCCATAAAGAGGATGTTGAGAGCTTAATTGAGGCCCAGTCAACTCAAGCAAAGGCTGGGATTAGAGGAATGAAATAGAGGATTTTCAATTTAAAATAGGAGAAGGAAAAATTAGAGACACAATCCATTTTATCAGTGCTTGATGTTATATTATACATGTTTGAAGCATCCTTATTTGATATGTTTAATTCTTTGCAGTCAATGAAGCTGAGGCAAGATGCATTAAACCAATAAAGTGAAGTAGTTAAAAGACTAATAGCAAAGTGGCAAGAGGTAGAGACCAAGTTAAGGGATCTCATCAGTATATATTAGGAACAAGATTCCTAAATTTAAAACTACTAGTGTATCCCAGATTAATGCTACTTTAGGGATAGTTGTGGATAAAATACAAAGTCTAAGTACTTGGTCAATAGGCTTGGATAGACTCATTCGGGATGAAAAAGAGTTGATTTCCTAGATCAAGTAACTACTTAGCACCATGTTATCTAACCCAACCAAGACCACTACCTTAGGAATTATTGATGATGTAGTTTATAAACATAGGGTTAATTTGGTGATGTAATAAATCAAAATCAAAAGCCAAGTTCAGTCTAGAAAAGATAATAACAGAATCTTAGGCATGATCTTCATAATTGAGGAAATGATAGCAGAGGCTAGGAGCATCAAGGAAGCTATGGCTAGGAATGACAAAGATTTTGACTATTTAATTGATCATGAAGATGTCTAATTTATAAAGCCTCTAATATATTTAGAGCTGATCAAGGAACAACACCAAAAGGTTATGGAACTTTGGTAGGATCAATAGGGGATTCCCAAAGTAATGGGCCCACCCACTCGTTAATATATTTGTTGTAAAACATTGTAATATTTTAAAATAGGGAATATTCTTTTGTAAGTCATATGATATTCTATTAACATATTTCCTCTAGGTCAGTCTAATTGTAAAAGACAAGTGTACTCTAGAAATTTATAAGGAAGGACAACATCCTTGTCTTTTATACAGTTGTATCTTGTAACTAATCAATGTATTGCCTTAACTTTTAATAAAAGGTAGTACTACCATTTTCATAAGAGTGATATTTTTTGAGAAAATTTTTATACTTAGAGAAATTAATTCAATCAAGTAATTCTATAAGGATTATCTAGATTGAATGTGGCAATTGTAATATGGCTTTTCTCTCAATTATTGATTCTAATGCTTAAGTTTGAATAGTTTCTTTGAATTATAAATTTGCATCTATGATACAAGGTTTCTAATTTGTGTTTATGCTAAATTAGTTAAAATATATTAAATTTTATTCATTTCATTTGTTTTATATTTATATGTGTTAATGCTATTTGAACTTGGTAACAAATTTTTAAAGTGAAATCTAATTCTTAATTGTATAATTTTATGTCATCCAAAAGAATGTGCCTAGTGTGTGATGAGATTTTATCTTATGATATTTTACATCATATATTGGCTAAATTTAGATTAATTTTTAATTTAAACTTTATCTTGATATTTGATTCTAAAATCAGCAATCACTTGTTTCTTTTCTACCTTACCCTTCTCTTTGCTCCTTTTTTTATACCAGATCACTGTAGCTTAGATTTCATTGTAAATATTCATATAGATTAGTATATAGATTAAATTGGGCCATAATTCACTAAGTATTTACATATATCATTTGTAATTCATAAATAATGGACCATGATTGCTCCCAACAATCACTTATTATAAATATTGTGGAACACTAATACATTATTCTACCACTATTTCACCATAGGTGACATCAAGTTGCCACAACCTGCTACTCATGCTCTAAATTCATAGAATTTTAAAATTATAAGTTTTATTTGAACATAAATAACCCCTTTGGTATATTTAGAGGCATCAATAGGAAGGCATTCCACTAGAACTAGGAGGGACACCTTTGTGAAGTGGTTGGATCTTTGTTCATTTTAGTGTGTTTTGGTTTAAGATTGATGTTATCTTTGTGACTTTAAGTAATTATCCACTTATAAGTTTAAATATCATCCATATTTGTGGTCTTTGACCCATCTTTGTGATTCCTTCAAACAAAGATCAAAGTTATTTGATGCTTGATTCTTGGTTTTGGTAAATATAGCTTAAATTTTGGAAATCTACAATATTTGAGGTTAGAATATCTTGTTTTGATCAAAGGTTGATATATATTTCATATATTTAGGATTATTTGAGCTTGATTTTATAAATATAGATCATATTTGCATAATTGGACACATCTTTGAGCTATCTCAGTTAAAGATCAACATCCTTTACTATTCTTTACACAATTTTTGCAAAATGAGCTTAATGTATTGGTTTAATCCTTGTTCTTTATTAAGATTAGACTGATACATCATATTTAAAATAGGATATTAAACCTTAAATATTTAATTTATAAATATTCAAACAAGATCACACTCAGAGATAAGGGAGCCTTTGCTTGAACTTGAGGTTCATAAAAAGGCTGAGCATGATAAAGGTAGATGCAGGAGATCCAAATCTTTGCCAATTTAACCTCTTCAAGGTACCTTTTCCTTCCACCATCATTTAGGTATGGATTTTTTTAGAGACTCCTCAATCAATGTTCATGTGTGGTACATGATCTCCCATGCAACCCTTAGAAATGCTTGCCTACATTTAGTCTAATTAGTATTACAACTGCTGAAGATCACATTAAGTCTTTTAAATCTACCTTAAGGTTACAAAATGTTGTGTATGAGGATGTAACATGTAGGTTATTTTATTTTACCTTTAAATATGTTTCTTATGAATGGTTTTTAAACTTGCCTAATAATTATATCACTAGTTGGGATGGTTTCACCAATGTGTTCATAGATCAATTTGGTAAGATTATCAGTCCTTGTGTTATTTACCATCACTTCACCACCATTAGAAGAGATGAAAATGAGCCCATAAGGTCCTTTAATGCTAGATTTTAAAAAATTTATAGTAGGACCATATAACCCTATAGACCTAATGATGTCTTAGCTTTAGAAATCTATAAGGATGTAGTAGATTATATGACCTCTATGTTCCTGAAAAGGTTTTATCTAGATATAACTTCATTAGCTAGGGCCTATTTTGAGGTAGTGATGATAAATGACCAAATGCATCTCCAATGAAAAATGGATTATTCTATTTCACAAATTAACCCACATATGCCTGATTTGAACATCTTTCCAAATAACAACCATAATATCCCATCCTTAAATATACTTTTAAACCTCAACCAATTGCCTTTGAATCATTCTACTCCTAATTAGAACATTAGATTTTTGAGTCATCATGTCACTAATGGATTCAATAAAAATGATCAAAGACATTTATTACCAATTGGTGGTGTTAGTAATAACTAGGTACATAATTTTCAAAATCTTAAAAATGAGAATGAGTTTATCTTTAAAATGGTCCAAAAGTTTAGCATTGATTTTCTTCAGTTACAAAAACAAGTTTCAAATACTACTAAGAGATCTGGTAGGAACTTATCATTTCAAAGGTTTAATAGGCCAAATAATAGATTTCAAAATGATAGCTTTCATAATAAAATGAATAATGAGCCATCTTATAAAATGAAGACCATGGAAATTAATCTTATTGTTATTGCATTACCTGATTATTATAGAGTGCATTGTATAACAAAACATGGTGAAATTCATTGTATTGAGTTTTGAAAGGCTTTTGAGGATTTATATGAAGAATTATATACTTTTAAAGTGGTCCTAACAAGGATAATGGTGTAGGTAACCCTGGACCCAAATCATCTAATCAAGCCTTTATGGTGGAGACTTTTGACTTACCCTTTTAAGAGGAAAATAAACTTGATGAGATCCAAGACTTTCAGTAATTATTGAAGAAGAGTTATCCCTTGAGTAATAGATAGCATAGGTATCCCTTGACTACCTCAATGCCTCCAAAAAACTTTGGAACTCCTCCAAACACTTCTTCAAGTAATAATCCTAAGCTACCTAAAGGGAGTACTCCTAAACCTAATATTGATATTCATAGTCCCAATAAAACTAGATATAACATAGTTGAGGATATGAAGAAGATAAAGGTTAATATTACATTACATGAATTGATATAGATCACAAATAAAATGGACCTTGTATTAGATTAATTGTCAAATAAGTCCAAAAATCCACCTAAAGTTGACCATGCCAATATGACTATGCACAAAGCCAAGGCTAAATTTCCTCCTTTCCTACTCACTGTCAAGATGTTTATTAAGAATTTACATAGTTATTTATTAGATTCTAGTGCTTCTTCCAACATCATGACTATAGGTATAATTAAAAAAATTGGCTTGAATCCTATTAACTTTGATAGGGTTGTTACCTAATTAGATAAGTCTAGGGTCAAAGTGGTTAGGCAGTTATTAAATATTCATATGTAGTTAGCTTTTGAGCTTAGAGTGTAGAAATTTATTGATATTCAAGTTGTTGATATTCTTGATGTATATGGGATCATGTTAATCATGGAATGGACCAAGGATTTGAATATATACATGTCTATTGACTGCTCACATTTGTGGCTACCTTAGAAGGGAGTTTCAAATCATATCAGGGTTAAGAGAGAGTGAAGGATGAAACACATGATCATCAAGTATAATGTTGTAAATGAAAGGGTGAACATTATTAACTCAGACTTAGGGTTTTTCAACCTTAAGACTACCAAGGTATGTGATCCTGTAAGTACTCATGTTGTTCCAAGATTATGGAAGTTACATTTTGATGGTACTAGGTGTAAGGATGGATCTAGTGTTGGTATTGTCTTAGCTAATCCTACTAATAGAAAGTACCATGATTCTTATAGACTCCAATTCCCTTGCACTAATAATATTTTTGAATATTAGACCCTTATCCTAGGCTTACAATTTATTGTGAGGAACAAAGTTAGAGAATTGCTAGTTTATGGTGACTCTAACCTAGTAGTTAACTAGGTGAGAAGCAAATACTAATGAAAGATCTTAGACCTTAAGAGGTATAAGTTTAGGTTTTGGGATATCATTGAGTATTTTTATGGCTTTAACATTACATCCATCCCTAGAAAAGAGAACCAATTTTTTGATGAGTTGACATCTACTACAACCAACCTCATGCCCAACCAAGGCTTACCCAATTTTAGAATTAAGTTGATACATTGTCCTTTAGTCTTTGACAATGTCAACCATTTTCAAGTCTTTAATGATGATCAATAGATATTATATTTCATGAAAAACTCTGTAGAGTTTTAGGCTCACATCATTTATGAGACTAATGAAAATACAATCCAAGAAGGTAAGTTTAATGAAAAGGTCATTCATTTGAATGACAATAAAATCCCCAAAGGCATGATTCCCTTAGAAAGGATATTTGATCAAGATAAACTAGTTGTGATACCTAATATTCCCAAGGTGAGTGGGAAATACTAAAATTCAATATATCTTGGCCACCAAGATTAACCTCAACTAGTAAACATAGGAAAGGCATGTACTAACAATGAGAACAATAAGATCAAAGAGATATTAACTAAATATAAGGATGTCATATCATGGTCCTATGATGACTTAAATATATTTTATCCAAGATTCATCACCCATACTATACATGTTAAATAAATTTATAGACCATTTAGACAAAAGTAGAGGCCTATAAACCCTGTCTTAGAACCAATGATCCTTAAAGACGTTAAGAGTCTATGAGATGCTAGGATAATATTTCCCATCAGACATTCTACTTGGGTGGTTAATTTAGTTCCAATCAAGAAGAATAATGGTGATATTATACTGTGTATTGAATTTAAGAACTTGAACAAAACATATAAAAAGGACAAATATGTTCTTCCCTCTCTAGACCAAGTTATACAAGTTATTTTAGATTCAACTATGATGTATTTTCTTGATGGATTTTTAAGTTACAACTAAGTGTTGGTTGATAGAGAGGATAGGATGAAAATATCCTTCACAACCAAATAGGGATCCTTTGATTACAATAAAATGCCCTTTAGACTAATCAACATAGGATCTACTTTTCAAAGGGTTATGGACCATGCCTTTCAGGGCCTGATTGGTAAGTGTATTATCATATATATGGATGATCTAATAATTTTTTATAAAAAAATGGAATGTCACTTTATACACTTATAACAAGTTTTTTGGAGATGCAGAAGGTATGTAATCTCCTTAAACCCTAAGAAGAGTATATTTTGTGTTACTAAAGGAAAATTATTGGGTCATGTCATAACTAAATATGTGATCTCTATAGATCCTAAAAGAGTGGAGGCCATATCTAAAATAGAGCCTCCAAATAGTATAAAATAGATAAAGTCATTTTTTGGTAAGATAAACTTTGTAATAAAGTTAATTTATGGTTTTGTAGATATTTTCAAGCCATTAAATGACATGTTGAAGAAGGATGCCAAGGTCACATAAAATGAAGAATCTAGGAAGGCATTCAATGATATTAAGGAGGCCATCAGCCAAGCTTCAGTCCTTATAAGTCTAGACTTTTCAAGGGACTTCTACCTCTAATCTTTTACATTTTACCATATTATGACTATTATATTATCTCAGCAGATTGATGGGTGTGATCACCCAATAGCTTTTATGAGCACTAACTTAAAAAATGTTGAGTTGAATTATTTATTGATTGATAAGCAGGCATATGCATTAGTCAAGGTAGTAAATAAATTTAGGAACTACATCCTTATATATAAGGTGCATGATATCTTACCTGACCCTACCACCAAGATTATGTTAAGTTATAATGAGCTTGGAGAATGTAGAGGTAAGTGGATGTTAGCTTTGGAAGAGTATGACTTAGAAATGAAAATAACAAAATTGGTAAGGTGCCAAGTTTTGATCTAGATGATTACTAATACTAACCCTAGGCTAAGTACTCTACAAGTGGATCGGTAGAATTTTCAAGCTAGTGATTGGTATGATTACATCATCCATTTACTAATCAATGGTACTTATCCTACAGGGCTAATTAGGGAGCAAAAGAGGGCCCTAAGATTGAAGGTATCCCATTATCTAATCAAGAATGGGGTCTTGTATAGAATAAACTTTGAAGGGATATAACTAAGTTGTGTCTCACAAGAAGAAGCCACCCAAATCATGAGCACTTTCTATTGAAATTTGGGCAGTGGACATCCATCTGGGAGAACCATAGCCCATAAGATTAATAGAACTAGCTATTATTTGCCAACTATTTTTAAGGATGATCACAAACATGTAAGGGAATGTCAATTTTATTATAAATTTAGCACCAAAGAACCAAAAGTAATAATGCCTCTACAGCCAATCATGATTGACAAACACTTTGCTTAATGGGGGTTAGAATTTGTTTGGGTGATCAACCCTAATTCATCTAAAGGTCAAAATTATGTCCTAAATACCATAGACTATTGTATAAAGTAGACTGAAGTTATAGCCACCAAATAATTTAGGATTGAGAAAGTGATCAACTTCTTATATGAGAACATTTATACTAGGTTTAGAACTCTAGTCTCCCTAGTATATGACAATAGGTTTGCATTCATATCCATAAATATGACTGAATGGGCTTATGATAATGGCATTATTCTCAAGTTTGCATACAACCATTATCCCCAAGGGAATGGATTCTCTAAGTATACAAACAAAATCCTAATGAAGGAAATAAAAAAGTCTATTGCATACAAGCCTAGGACCTGACATTAGCTCCTTAAGTTTAAATTATGGGTTGATAGGATAAGAATTTAGAAAGCCTTAAGGGCCTCACCATTTCTATTGGTGTATAGACAAGAGCCTATCTTTATTATCACTCTCAAGTTGCCTACATATAGGTTTATATGGGAGTACATGGAAGAAAGGCAAGAACTTACTAATTTAAGATTATTGGACATATTTCAAATGGAGGATGCAAGGGAGAAATCCTTTGTTGATTTTATCAAACACCAGACCATATTGAAAAGGTGGTTTGACAAAAGGTCAAAGGTAAAGGTATTTATAAAAGGAGAATTGGTCCTCCTTTGGGACAAAGCATCTAAACCAAAGGGGGAGTATACAAAATTCACACCCTTGTGGATTAGTCCTTATCAAATATTAGAGACACTTGGGAACAATAATTTCATGTTGAGAGACCTTCAAGGAGAAGAATTCACATTGCCCACCAATGGGCAATATCTCAAGGACTACTTTGTTACTGCTCCACCAAGGATTTTCATGGAATAAGCTCTATAAGATGGTTAGATTTAGTATAGGTAGGCTAGTTAGTTTATTTTAATTACTTTCATTCCTATCACTTATTTGTATATGAGAATGTGTATATTTGTTTATTTCCATTTTATTCCCTATTTTATTACTTTCTATTAAGTGTTTGTTTCTCATTTCTTGGTTCCTTATTTTTAATAAATCCTTTTGGATAATCTTAAGCTCAAAGCTAAGTAGTTTTCTTGAAAATCCCTAAATTTTAGGAATATAAGCATATACCTCATGCATATGATGACTATAGTTATGGAATGTAAGCCTAATATTACAATTTGAAGAAATTGGTAAAGACTGATTGAAGAAGCCAACTTTTCCATGAGAAATTAAGCATTGTATTGACCTCAAATTGGTTTTAAGAAGATTTTCACTTGTAGGGTGAGAGCTCAAACTATTGAGGGATAGACATACTTTCACTTAATCAACATCCTTGCCTAGGATAATGGTTACAACCATAGGTGATTATTTGATGATCAAACACATGACCAAATCCTTAAACCTTGGCTACCCTAGTTCCCAACCTTGATAAAATCATGAAATGTCTAAAGAAAATACACAAAAAGAAAGATTCAATTCAAAAATCAAAATATGTGTAAGCATAGGTGATTTTGGTAATCTCCACCGAGGCTATGGATGCCTAGCTGGCAGTGAATCAAGGACTTGAGTGGAGCTAAAGGCATCTCTATCAAGGCTATATATACCTAGTTTATAAAAGATCAATTCCCAAGCCCTCCCCAAGCTAGAAGCATGGTTCTTAATGAATATTTAAACATGATCTAAGTCAGTGTTAATGATTAAGGACATAAAACCTAGAAGTTATTTCTTGAAACCCATGGAAAATAGTAAATGGAATCAGAGCACACACATAGTATGGCTATGTCTTGGTGTTTGATCCTAATTTTTCAAGTTCAAGGTTTGTTTTAACCATAAAATGATCTAAATAATGGTATTGATTGAATGGAGTGGATGACTTAATTATTTTTCTAAATCAGAGTCTCTAGGTTTTAACATATTGATATGTTTCCCCTAGAAGTTACCATTTATTGAGGCCAACATACCCCCAATTTTTGAAAATTGGGGACCTTTGAGAAACCCTAAATATTAACCCTAAAAACATGAAATGTTTAGATCATTTGTAGAATTTGAAGATCATCCACTTTATTAAAGATACGCTTATTAATTTTGTTTTGCTTTAAGTTTTTCTAACATTGCTAATAAATGGTCTAAATATCAATTATTTTTAGGTTCCATGGCATTCTCAATATAATGTCCATGTTTTAAAACCCTATCATAAACCCTCAATTCAAATTTGAGTATTGGCAGGAATTAAACTAGTAGGAACTTTTAAAATCCATTTATAAGCATAAATTTCATGTTTAAAGCTTAATCATGTTTTTTAACATCACTAAAACTTAGCCTAAAAAATTTTTGGTCCTTTTTATTATTTCCCCCTTGAATTCCTTATATTTCTAAGTCTAATGTCATTTTTACAAGGTCCCTTTTAATATTTCCTAATTTGGTCCCTTTGATTTATACCTTAGCCTAAAGTTTTAATGCTAAGTCCCTATCATATTTATTAATACAAATGGGACCTTAGCCTAAGTCTTCTATGTCACCATGGGTCTTAACTTAATTTCCTTACTTTTCACAGATCTAGTGGTCCATACTTCATTATGAGGCTTGATCTAATGGAGCGAGGAGGACCTGAGTTTTAACTTAAAAAACATGCATCTCATAGGATCTAATGATTAGTGCTTCATCACAAAAGGGTGATCCAATGGCATAAAGGTCCTAATAAATCCAATCCTTTAGCCTACATCTAAAAATCCCCACTTCATTGCAAAAACATGATCAGATGGAGTGAGGCATAGTTTAAAGGATAAAGGATCACAGAGGGTCTACAGAATCAACATGCATCACTCTAACATTTGAAGATTAAAAGTAAAGGGCCCCACACATTACATTAATCCAATAATGTGTAGTTACTCAGATTATTATTGAACAACTCTTGCATCATTGTGATCTCTGATCAAATAGAGTGAGATGAATCCTGAGACCCAGGAAGTGCCATGAAGCCACCAAATGTCATTCTCCCATTTGAACATAAGGACTTCACAAGCTTAAATTTTATGCTCTTACAAAAATCATTTAAAATACATAAGCCCATCATTGAAATCTATGAGGTTGTCAAATTCAAGCTCATCTAACCTTTTACTTAGACAAATAATGCATTAAATCATATCTTTCAAAGGGTCATTTTGATTATATGATTTAATAAACTTAGAATAAAATGGATTTAACCTAATTTTACATGTTTACTAATATAAATAGAGTTAGATTTAGGCATTTTATCCTAATTCCTTTATATGGATCATGCACTAATTAACCTTAACATATATTGTAAGATCCAATGGCTCTCACTTCATCATAGAGCCCAATTAGATGATGTGAGGATAACCAAGATCTAATGGTTTGTGGTTCATCATGTGAAGATGATCTAATGACATGAGATAACTGATGACTTTTCAAAGACTTGTAAGTATATTGCATGGCAAATTCTTATTTAACAAAAGATTAATGTAGGATAAGGAGCTCTAGAAGGCCTATAGAGGTATTAAGTGGCATAACCTCAAGGCTCAGTACCAAAAGAGCCAATCACAAATAAGGACCCAAATTTAGATCAATGGTTTGTGGTCACTCATATGATCTTCATTTAATAGTACAAAATAAAATGGGGTATTTTTAAATTCCAACATCTAATGCTCAAAATGCATTTATGAAAAATGTCATGAAAGGTCTAGATTGATGCCACATAAGCACCATGCAAGTAAGAAAGGATAAAACAAGAGATCTTATGTGCTTGAAAATGTGAAAGTATAAAGGCAAAGGTCCAAATCAAATCCCAAACATGTATTAGCTGAATGTTAGATGAATTACCACCATTAAAGCTCTAAAACCCTAACCTTGCATAAAAGAGACCTAAGTGAACTCGATCAATTACAATTTAATTTGAAAGAAGCTTAATTATGTTTTTGAGTGCAAAATATCATAATAGAGATCAACTACAATCTAGTGTGAAAAAAATATAGAAGTAGAAGCTATTGTAGCTTGAAAATAATAACTAAGAGAAGAGATAGAGCTCTATCTATCCACAGATAATGAAGGTAGAGTCTTTAAGGATAATGAATTAGACACTACAACCCTAAACAATGGAAATAAGAATTGGTCTGAACTATTCTTCACCATAGAGGAGCTACAACCTATCACCAATGAAGAATAGATAATTACCATGGTAAAAAAGAAACACTACAACTTGGTCAATGTTCAAATGGATAGCCATCATTATGCTACTACCAAGCCAGAGGTACTTCATTGTATCAATGTGTTTGCTCCTATTTTCATATATTTTAGGATTGACAATGACTAGATCATCCATGAGAGAACATCTAAAAATGTTTCCTACATTTCCCCTTTAGCCTTTAAAAGATATTATAACCTTCACAAGCCCCATATGGACCTACCCATAATTAAGTATTGGACTAGTAAGCATGACTGAGACACCATCTTTAGACCATGGTTTCATCAAGGAAACCATGTGTTTAGGTAATTTTAAGGAAGGATCCCAATTATATAATTTAGGGAAGGGATCAAGGTAATAATGACCCTACTAAATAGAGCATTAGGGGATCCTTCCATAATATATGTAAATAATAACTAGGTCTCTTATATATATTTCATGGTAGAGGAAAAGCTCACCCCTCCTATTAGAGACTTGATTAGAATTCACCTAGGGTGCCAATTTGTATCCATCAAAAAGAAGAATAACAAGTAGTTATTCATGATGTCTTAATTTATAAATGCCCTACTTTCTTCCACCAGCTTCTTAGACATCAAAAATTGGTCTCTTGAAGGCATAACCACCATATCCTACCACTATTCAAAACTACACATAGTCAAGTACAGGAACCATATGTAATTCATATGTGACTATGTCTATCCAGTTCTAATGGAGGCTATTATAGGGTTTCCCATGCTTAGGGTTCATCCATTGATCAAGAAGTATTTATAGATGATGGGAGATATCTGGTTTTATCCAAATTGCCTAATACTTTGAATTAAGGGAATCACATCCTTACCCTATAGATTACCTATGTATGTACCTAGTAAGTTATCATAACAATAAATTATCTCAATTCATCAATGGTATTGATAGAGTTTGTAAAGAGAAGAGGAAGGGACTTCTCCATCCCTTTCCTCTGATCATTATAAATACCATGCTATAAAATTAAAAGTAGGTAGAGATCATGTCTAAGCATAGGGAATCCTTTGGATTCTAGTTTGATGAGTTCAAGATGTAGTATCCCAATAATGTAGTCAAAAACCATTTGAAGTCAATATAGCTACCCAAGCCAGTAAATGTGCATCAACTTAATGCCCATAACACCATTTACATTAAGGCAAGTAGCTTTGAATAAGTGTTAACCATGCTCAATGGGTATAATATTAAGCTTGAGCATAGGTTAACAAGTGATGATAAATTAACATGAGAGGTGTGGAAGATGTATCCTCTCCAATATCATTTTCTACCTAGACCTTCTATGCCACCCTAAGATCAACCTCAGTTGGAATAGCCATAACCTTAAGGAAAAATTAAATAAGGACATGGTAAGGAAAAGCTAGAAGAGAGACCTGGAGAGGGACCCTCATCTTTAACCTTGGCCCAAAGGCCACCATATCTAGTTGAGCATTTAGGCATGATTTCCCTAGATCTAGATGAAATAGTTGAAGGTGCCCTCATAGATCTTGATAAGGCATATGGCATCGATAAGGAAGAGGATTAGATTGAAGAGACATAATCCCAAGTAGGGGAGCTAGCAGAAGAGAAAGGGAAAGAAATTATTATTGATATAGTCCTAGTGGCACCTAAGGAGAAAGGAAGGTATATTTGGCATTGGTACCTATTAGATCAAAGAAGCCAAGATTGACCCTCACTCACCCAACTAGTGAAAATTGTCTGTTCAGTGAGGAATTCCTCATCCATGGGCCAAGTATCCTTAATTGGTTTATCTATGGGAAATTGTATAATATCCCCTCTTTTTCCCACTCATGGGCATTAACAAAATATGTTAACATAGAGGTACAAGATGATATCAAGCCATGGATTAGGGCTATAATGAAGGAAGAATAATAAAAAAGGAAAGTGGTCACTGTAGGGCTAAATAGTAAGAAAATTAATGATCTTAGAGAATCAAGTAGCATAGGAATTAAGGTCTCAAAACCTCCAAAATTTATAGATCTAGTTAACACATTTTAATTCAATCTAGAGACAGTTGGATTAGAGAGGGTCACCACTAGAAAAGCCATGGTGGGAGCTAAGTAGTTCACCTTCCAGAAGGTGGAACCTTTTGTAGGTCTAACCCTAGTTGAATGACAATATCTAGGTAAACATAACATACATTAAGAGGATGTTGAGAACTTAATTGAGGCCTAGTTAGCTCAAGCAAAGGTTGGGATTAAAATAATGAAATAGAGGATTCACAATTTAGAAAAAGAAAAGGAAAACTTAGAGACACATGCCATTTTATCAATGCCTAATGCTATATTAGACATGTTTGAAGCATCTTTATTTAATATGTTTAATTATATGTAGTTAATGAAGCTGAGGCAAGATGCATTAAACCAATAAAGTAAATTAGCCAAAAGACTGATAATAGAGTGGTAGGAGGCAAAGACCAAGTTAAGTGATCTCATCAATATATTCATCAAGAACAAGATTCCTAAATTCAAAACTACTAGCCTATCCCACCTTTATGCTACTTTGGGTATAGTGGTGGATAAAATACAAAGTCTAAGTAATTGGTCATCAAGATTGGATAAACTCCTTAGGGATGATAAAGAATTGATTACCTGAATCAAGTAATTACTTATCACCATGTTAGCTAACTTAGCCAAGACCACTACCTTAGGAATTATTTATGATGTAGAGCATAAACACAAGGTCACTTTAGTGATGTATTTAGTTAAAATCAAGATCCAAGGTTAGTCTGGTAGAGATAATAGCAGAATCTTAGGCATGATCTTCACAACTAAGGAAAAGATAGTAGAGGCCAGAGCATGAAGGAAGCTATGGCCAAGAATGACAAGGATATTGATGATTTATCTGATCATGAAGATGTTTGATTTATAAATCCTCTAGTATATTTAGAGTTGATCAAGGAATAACACCAAAAGGCTAAGGAACTTCTATAGGATCAATAAGGGAGTCCTAAAATAATGGGCTCACCCAATAGTTAATATTCCTTTTGTAAAACACTGTAATATTTAAAAATAGGGAATATTATTTTGTAAGGAATATGCTAGTATATTAAAATATTTCCTCTAGATCAATTTATTTGTAAAATATAAGTGTATTCTAAAACTTTTTGAGGAAGGACAACTATCCTTGTCTCTTATACATTGTATCTTGTAACTGATCAGTGTATTGGCTTATCTTTTTATAAAAGGTAGTATTACCATGTTCCCAAGAGAGAATTTTTTAGAAAATTTGTATACTTTGAGTAATTAATTCAATCAAGGAATTCTACAAGGATTGTCTAGATTGAATGTGTCAATTGTTAACATGGTTTTTCTCTCAATTATTGATTTTAATGCTTAAGTTTGAATAGTTTCTTTGAATTTTGAATTTACATCTATGAAACAAAGGTTTATAATTATTTATTTTGATAAATTAGTTGAAGGATCTTAAATTTGATTTATTTAATTTTTATATATTCAGATATGCTAATGCTATTTGAACTTAGTAACAAATCTTTAAAGTGAAATCTAGTTCTTGTATAATTTCATATCATCCTTAGGAATGTGCCTGGTGTGTGATGAGATTTGATATTATGCTATTTTTTATCATATATTGGTTAAATTTAGATTCATTTGTAACTAAATTTTTTCATAATATTTAATTCTAATATCTACAATCACTTGTTTCTTTTATGCCTTACTCTTTTATTTGCTCCTTTTTATACTAGATCATTGTAGCTTAGATTTCATCGTAAATATCCATATAGATTAGTATTTAGCTTAAATTGGGCCATAATTCATTGAGTATTAACATAAATCCTTTTCATTTCATAAATAATGGACCATGATGGCTCCCAACCATCATTTATTATAAATATTATGGAACACCAATACATTATTCTACCACTATTTCACCATATCTGACATCAAGTTACCATAACCTACTACTTACACTCTAAATTCTTATAATTATAAAATTATAAGTGTTTTTGGAACACTAATAACCCATGTTGTACATTTAGAGGCATAAAAAGGAGGCAAATTGGGTTGTTTAATCTTAATATAGTTTGTGCACTACTTTTGCACGATGATGAAAAATACATAAAAATTATTTTATAAGTTAGACGCCATGTAAGGGAGATTTTTACATACTATTTTATCCCAAAAATGATAATATTTTTTATAAATTTATCTTAATGGATACTAAACCTATAGATAATTTTACTATATATGATAAGGAATTGATGAACAGGGAGGTAATTCTTACATTATGTTTTTTGGTGCATGTCTTTACCAAATTAAAGTAATGTGCACATGCATATTATATATTTAGTGAAATAAAAAGAGAATATTCATATTGAGATAAGGTCAAAGAATATTTTTAATATACCTTCATGTTTAGATCATAAAATTAATTTTTTAAAACAATATCAAAATCTATGTATAATTATGTGTTAAACAACTATGCAAAAATTGAGAATATGTTTAGGAAATAAACCATGAAGAATATTATGGGAATGCAAGACTATTTGAAGAGGGGGATTATTCATATAATAATTATGTAATGATCATAATTTAGGTAAAATATGTGGAATATATGTGTGTCTTAAAACAAAAATCAAAATAAAGTTATATAAAATATTAAGGGAGAAAATAGTTCAAATGATAATGAAAATCATCTAAACAAATAGACTAGGACTATAGAAAAAGTAATCTAATATATACACAAATATTAGGATAGAATATTTTGTAAACTAAATAATAAATTTTTGATTATAAGAGGAACTTGAGAATGCTATTGTTTTATATGATATGATGGATGTAGAGTTTGTGTGTATCATATAAATAATCAAGGAATTCAAGGACTTATTCCCATGGAATTACCATGAGATGAAATTAATACATAAATCCATGGAGAATATGGTATTGAATTTTTTGGACATTATGAAAATTATAAAAATAGACCATATAGGATGAATTTTTACTTTTCAGAAAAGGTGAAGGAAGAGATAGATAAGATGCTAAAAGTTTGAATAATATATCTAGTAGAAGAATCTAACTAGGTGAGTCATATGGTGATAGGCATCAAGAAGGAACCAATTATGATATGCATGGATTATCACATATTAAATTATACATTTGAAAATTATCCATTCCAAACACCATTCATAGAGGAAGTGTTAGAATGAGTACCTAGATTTGAAATATACACCTTCATAGATGGATTTTGAGGGTATCTCATAGTTAAAATCATGGATAAATGAAATTATAAACAACATCAACTAAAAATTAGGTGTCCTTCACATATAACATGATGCCTTTTGGATTGAATAATGTGCCTTATATGTTATTATGCATCATTTTTTAAGATTTCAAGTAGTTCATAAATAATTTATTATAAGTGTATCTAGATGACTACACTATGTATGGATTAGTTAATGATCACCATTTCAATTTATTTTAGACGTTTTATATGTGTAGACAAATTTAGATATATATAAATAAAAATAAATGTGTAGTTGTAATGTCGATCTGTACATTACTTAAGAATTTATTTTTAAGGAAGACATTTTTATTGACCATATTAAGGTATTAGTGATACTACAATTAGAAACACCACATATGCATAAATAGGTCCATGTTTTTTTTAATACTTTTAGGATATTATAAGAATTTTATTCATAATTATGCAAAAAATATGTCTTATATATGAAATTATTAATAAATATGGTCCATTTAAATAGAAAGAAACATAATAAGAGGAATATTAAGTATTGAAATGGAAATTGGATGCTACACCAATTTTACAATATCTAGACTAGAAAATTTTATGTGCTTGTTGATGCATCCAAAACTGTGATGGAAGATATAATTTCACAACTTGGTGAGGTGAGGATTTATAATCCTATTACAAAATTAAGTTGGAATTTATATAAGGCTAAGAAAAAATATACAAAGATGGAGAGGGAAGTGATAACAATGTTTTTTCCACTATATATGTTAGTGAATATCTTCTATAAACTCTATTTGTGTTTTTAAGATCATGAAGCACTCAAATATTTGGTGAAAAAATTGGTGTTACACGATCAAAAAATTAATGGATATTGTTAGTCAAGAAATTCCAATTTTGATTGGTGGTGAAACATGGACTATTAAATGTGGTACCAAACCATATATTTCACATTTAGGTAGGTGATGTTATAATTATAATCTAGGATGAAATTTCAAATGCACGTCTATACAAAGTGAAAATGTTTCCTAAATAAATAGTGGATATTTTAGCATTCTTAAATTTAGTGTTAGCCCTAACTGACTAGATGGAAAAATAAAAGTAGATGATAGTAAGGGTCATATTGTATCAACTAATAGGGAATAGTTATACAAGTAAAAAGGATATGGATTAAAATATAAATATGTTGTGGAGAATGATCATGTAAATATGATGCTCAAATTCCATGAAGGCATTATTAGTGGACACTACATAGGAGATGAAACTAGTCATAATATATTATTTATTGGATAATGGTGTAAAACTATTATTAGTGATATAAATAAAGTAAAAAAAATGTGATATCTTCCAAAGGGTAGGAAATACTAATAAGATATATGAATTTCCATTAATCCCAATTATCACATAGGAATAATTTTACAAATGGGATGTGGGTTTTTTGGGTCTTAAACACATTACTATACAGCATAGTGGTGTGCATTATATCATAATGGTTAATTCTTAATTGATAAAATTGGTTGATGTTGTGCCTATAAAGATTCATACAACAAACACTACAAGTAGGATCTTATGGTAAAATGTCCTAACAAGATATGGATGTCCTCTAAATTTGAAAAATGATAAAGGAACCCATTTTATTATGGAGATTATATTCATTTTATTGTAATATTATTTGGTTGTGCATAAAAATAAAACACCATATCATCCACATGAAATTATATGGAGGAGGCATTTTATAGGATTTTTGAAACTGGCCTTATTAAGATTCTTAATGTGGGTAATAAAGATTAGTATTTCCAAGGTTTAGTAGTGTTATATACCTATCAAAAAACATAAAAACAAGTAAGTAAATAGATCATTATATCTTGTATATTGGAGAGAGGTTATCATACTAGTGGAGTTATTGATTACATCATTATATATTATGTATGTATGAGGATTTGAATAAGATGCATCATTAGAAAATAGATAGGTATGGTTTATTAAGTTGGATGAGAAAAATAAAATGTCGTGATAGAGCCAAAGGGTAAAAAAGACACATTAAAAGGTTTGTCACAAAAATCGAATCAAGAGAAATAAATTTTATTTTAGTGATAAGTTTATTTTCTATGACTATAGATATGTAAATCAATAATGAAAGGTCTATGCTATATGTAATGACATTCTTGAAAATGGTGCCTGTAGGTTACATAATTTGGATGGTAAATTAATATAGAGGAATTTCAATGGAAGTAAAATACCCTACTTCAAATGATTGTGCATGAGGGAGAATTGATAATATTAAGATATATTCTAGCTAGGATAAAAAAAAACTGAAGCATAGCTCATGTAGGATAGAGGGAAAAAGAGGAGAACTAAAATGATAAATAATATATTAAATATTTTTCACTCAATATTCAACATGTGTGTGTTTGTATACAAGGGAGGATAAGATAATATTTTAAAAAGCCACATATTTTCTTTTCTTGTAATATTATATAGATTAAAGGTGTCATCTAATGATGGTGGAACATGTGAGTTAGGTAAGCATTAAAATCATACTTGTACATGTGCACACACTAACTATCCTGAGTGTAAAAAGTAACTACCTAAGTTAACTTAACTAAAGGTACACAATTAATAGTTTAACCAACAACCCCCATTAATTTCAACTTAGGTAGGTCCATATAAAAAAAATAGTCTTGTAATTCTCTAAAATAAGCCCCAATAATAAGACATTATGAGATACCTATGTAAAAATATCAATAAAATACATTGGTATGTTGAGTATCCTTATGGACATCAATATATACTACAAAAATACATAGATATCAAGCTAATATAATAACAAATTTAAACTAGAAACTAGTGCTCAATAAATTGGATAGTAAGGACCCAAATAATCATTACACACCCATCCTCCCTTAATGTTAAACTAGATGGAAGATGGTAACAATAATGGATGCCTCTCATGATATTATGGTGAATTAATATTGTAGGTGATACTCTAAAATAATGGTGAGATTCAAAATACTACAAGATAGCCTAAATTACACTCAGATAATGCCATTAAGAATGGAAGAAAACCTTGGTGAAAAACTCATGATATCTATAAAAGTGGTAAGAATCTACTACTTGAACCTCTAAAATATTGTGGTAATTTTTGAACCATAAAGAAATTCTATTTGAATCCTGGCATATGTTGGGGATACCAAATGACACTCCCAACATGGAGATAGCCATATTATTAATGGAAGTGTTAAAATTAAAAAAGAGTAAACCAAGCAATTCCATCAAAATATGAGACATATTATAATACTCATATGGGTTTTGTTAAACAAAGTGCCTAATAAGATAGCCATCTACATGAAAATAAACCAAACTCATTATTTTTTTCAAAAAAATATATCACATATGCACATAAAGGTGATTAACTATAAAATAGAAAGATAATATCTCTTAAAAAATATAATGATTTATACATAAAGGGGCCTTGATTTTATAAAAATAAATTACATGTGTGGAAGTGGAAAATTAATCTAACCACCAACTACTTGAGATGGTGAAGAAACTCGCAAAAAACCATAAAAGTCTTGGACAAGTGGCCTAAAATCCATTACTTTGAATATATATATATATATATATATATATATATATATATATATATATATATATATATATATATATATAAATCAAATGATGTTTGCGATGTTAGAAGTCAAATAATGGTAATTTTGTATAAGTAGTGAAAAATACAAGGAATTAAGTATTTTTCTACATGAGTGGTCTGAAGTCCACTACTTTAAGAACATGTTCAAATAAATAGGCATATTCTCAGAAAGGTGTCACCTAAAAAGAGAAAATAATTCCTCAATAGGGTCTTTCAAATGAAACCATGTTTGGTACCATTCAAAAGATGAGGAAAAAGTACATTTTCAAACCCAATGAACTGCATGGTTATAGAGATAGCGTAAAAACATGTAGTTTAAAAAATTTCTTGAAAAATAGGGTATGTATGTAAAGGATATGACTCATAGAATATTTTTAGGAGAGGTAAAAAGTTACAAAAAAATTCTTATGGGGGCTCATACCACCTGTCAAATTGAGCCCCATCCTTTAGCTTTTGATAATGATATCCATAAGTGAAAAAATACTCAATTAAATTTTCCAAATGTAATAAAAATGACCTAAAAAATGTCTAGCCAAGATGAAAATTGCACCCTTCAAGTGTAATAAAAGTGCCCTTCAAAAATATTCCAAAAAAATAATAAATTACCACAACACTATGTATATATTTAAAAAATATTCAAATTCAAATAAGACAACATGAAAAAAAATCAAACAACTAAATATTTGAGCCCAGGAAGGTGCTTGAATGAGGTTTCCCATAGGGTTTTACTATAATAAATGTTATACCAACAAAATTATATTTTAAATATTCCCCTAAATCAGCTTCATTGCATTCATATTGGAAACACAAATCTATAAGAACAAAATTAACCTTCCATGCCTTTTGGATAATGAAATATGCCTCTCAAAGTGAAAACTACAAAATTCTATAGAAGTCCACCAAGATATTTAGCAATAAATGAAATGCACAAACCCTAGTAGAGGTGAGGATGCCATAAATTCACACCAAGACAAAAATTACAAAAAATGATTTTGGAGAAAAAAATCCTCATTCAAAATCATTGGCTAAAAGGGGTAAAGATATAGGTACATATAGGGTGAGATTAGGTCACACTCAAGTGATTACACTAACTCAATATTAAAACACACTAAAATGACTAACTTGAAATGGACCTAGCTAAATCTAACCTAACTAGTTGAAAGAGGTGTAGGTAAACCATAAATATGGGGAAACCCTACACCAACACACACCCCCCAAAAAAAATATATCTTAGGTGGGTACAGTAAATTGGGTATTAATAATGAGGCCTAATGAGGTACCCAAGCACAATGAACATCCCATAAACTATAAAAAAGGAGAAAACCCATAGGATAAAAATCCTCCCATAAAAGAGAGGAAAGTGAGAAATAGTGCATGGTCTCAAGATGTCAATTAATATAAAAAATACATCCACAAGTGAGAGTAACATAGCATGTAGAGAGAAGAAATAATAAGTCTCCATAGAATATGTTGAATCTAGTTATAGTAGAGCTCACAGAATGATGAATTTCACTGACAAGATTCTCTACCTAAAGACTGAATAAGATCCATCCACATCAAACAATGTTTCTTCCTTTTCCCAAAGGAAGAACATGAATGGTGTATTTTAAGTCTACCCATTACATAATGAAATATGAAGGTGGAAAGAGTACAAATATTTTTTATTACAGTCTAAAATAAAAGTGTGTCATAGGCATAGTAAGATCATGCACATGAACAAAATGTAATGCCACTAGAGTGACCTATCATAGGAATGGCATGGAATATTCACTAGAATAATATCCATGGGAAAAAGAGATCTCAAAGTAATAACCCTCAAATCTAAATAAGATACTATAGATGAATCACATGAATCTATAATTTAAATATCAACAAGAACATAAGAGTGGTCAAAGCTATAAATATGTGTACTCTCACTAGAAATAGTACAATACTCTATAACACTAAACTATGATGGATTTAGGGGAGAAAAAATATACACAAGGTCAAAACTAGATCCTATAATAGGATAACTGAGGTATGGTAGAATCTCATCCAATAGTAGTGGTTCAATAGAAGGAATATCATTGTCCACCATGGATGTGTCTTCATAGGAAATAGGAATAGGAGGAGAGATCACAATAGTCTTAGAAGAGACTGTAAGATGTGGAGGAGGAGGAGTGACATAAATAAAATTAGGATCCCTAAAAAGACTCTAAATAGTGGAAGGACACTTTGTGTGCTCCACATTGTGATTTAGATCCCATGAAATATGTATCGATAAGTGATCATAAACATAGTCACAAGACTCTACCCAGTCATTGTATTGACTTGGGTCAATAAGAGTAAGAATCTATCCATATAAGAATGGAATAAGTTCTTATTATTTAAGTTATAATTTCATATACAATTTCCATGAATCATAATTGGTGTTCCCTAGAAGGAACACTAGTGTAAAATTAACCTTCCTCTTATGGAGTCTCTCAAATGGAGTCATCATGACTAAGAGAAGACACTAAGGAAGTACAAGACTATAAAAGATACTCTACAATGATTTTATAATGTTGCATGCTTATGAATGGGATTTCAAACATAATTGAGAATGCATCCAAGTGATAAAACAATACATGAATCAACACAAATAGTGCATGCTCAAAATAGGGATGTCAGGCACAACCAAAAATGCATCCACATGTGAGAAATCAGTACATGAGATATAATTCAAAAAATGAAAGTGAAAACAATAATAAACATATCACCATATAATAACCCTTGAAATAGATATTAGTGAACCTTCAATAATATTTCAAGTACAAGCATGCTCGTATAGATGTTAGATTTAGCTAAAAATGTGTCTTGAGTAGTATGTGCATAAGATAAACTAAAGGGATGCCATAATTTATAAATAATGAATCTAAGTGAGTAAAAATTTGAAATAAAATTATGTTATAGTAGGTCTAAAATAATGACACCAATGTGTAGAGCTCAATAAAATAATCACTTTCAAAAAATTGACACCCCAAAAGGAGCTACGAATTGAAAGTTATGCTTGAAAGAAGATTTGGTAGGATATATAATAGATTAAATTTGATTGTCTCAGTAACATAAATAATGCATAAAAATACAATATATTAAATTTGAAGTTTTCATGAATGTCACATTGTAATTGCATGTATGGGTAGGCTAAATAAAAACCCTTATTTTTACACAAATTTGTGTAACTTCACCAAAAATTAAGGAAGACCCATTTGAGAACTCAAAATCCCCAGGAATTAGTTTTTTTTAATAAGGCCTATTAACATAATTTTTTAGGAAAAACATAAAAAATGCCTCCAAGGTCAAGAAACAGTCATGAGGGATTGATGAAAATCAATTGATGGCTACGAGTGGAGTGAAGGGCAGTCCGTCGATAGGCCCCAGGAAGGATGAATCAGCACCTAGGGTGAGCTCTGTTGGGCAAGAAACATTTTACACCAGCGAATGCTTGAAGCTGAGCAAGGTGAATGGGTGTCTATTGCGAAGCCAAGATCGACAGGTTCTGGTCATTCCCCCAGAGGCTGTCTAGGAAGATGTTGAATATCTTTCCTCACATACTTTGATTTGCAAGTTTCTGGGCATTCGAATCCCTCTAGTGGCTTTGGAAGCCTGGATTCGTCGTTCTTGGCCAATCAAAGGGGATTTTGACATTATGTTGGCAGGAAATAGTTATTTTTTGGTGAATTTTTCTTTTGTTTCAGATTGAAATCATATTTTTGAGGGGGGTCCCTACTTCTACGATCATGTGGGTATGTTTCTCAAACCCTAGCATGCAGGGTTTAATTTTGCTGAGGAACTTCTAGCCTGTGTTCCGGTGTGGGTTCATCTTCCATGACTTCCATTGGAATTTTGGTGGGAGGACATCCTCAGACAAATAGCAGCCATGTTGGGAACACCAAAAGTTATTGATCATCAATCATTAGATAAAAAGGTAATTTCTTATGCATGCATTTGTGTTGACATTGATTTAAATAACCCTCTACTAGATTTTATGGAGATTTGTATGGGCTCCTCATCCTAGATTCAATAGATAGACTATGAATCCATTCCTTTCTAGTGCCGAATCTATCATGTATATAGACATTTGCATTGCCAATGCCCTTAGGCCTTCAAAGATAATGGAACAGGTCCTGAATATTTAGTGCCAAATTTAGCATATGCCGGTAAGGGGATTGGTCGACCGATTTTGCTTGATAATGCAAACACCCAACCTGATAGGGTAGGTAAAGGGAAAAATCTTACAAATAATGCAAGTTTGGTGCAAGGATTAGTAGATCAAAATAGTGCTAGTATGGATGGTTTTATACCAGTTTAGACGATGTGTGAAATGCTGTAGGTAGAAGCGTCAGAATGCTGACAAACAGGTAGAACTGGGGTTCAATAGGTTTGAGGCCCTTGATAGTATGGCCATTGAGGATGACATTCTGACTAAGGACCAGGGGGAAGCTCTAGAGTTACATAAGCAGATTTTAGATCTTAATGAGGTACAGGATATGATGGTTTAACCAACTTTAAAAAGTTCTCTAAGGCCAGAGGAAGGAATGCTTGAGGCCTCATGTGGGCTGCAAGATAAGGAAGTTAGATGGGCAGATTTGGTCAAGGAAGGGGATGCTGGTAAAAAAGAAAAAGGATCTTCAGTGGAACTTGGCTTAATACAAAAATAATTCAAGAAGGTTACCTCTTCCACTCCCTCCAAAGTTAGATGAAGAAAGGACCAAGATAGAATCAAACTTATAGGTGATTTATTGGTAGAATCAGGGGTTGTTAAAACCTTAGATGAACACTTCCCCCAATCCACTCAATGATTGTCTTATCATGGAATGTAGGGGGTTTGAATAGCTACCCTAGACAAAAAGCTATGCATAGATTGGTGCTGGATCATTCTCTAGATATTCTCTATATCTAGGAGACCAAACTGTCAGTTGAATCACTATTTGCTTATATGCCAAATATCTGGTCAGTTGGCCAATGGTAATGTGTAGGTGCTAGGGGAAGCTCAGGAGGTTTGGCTATGTGCTGGGACCTGAGGAAAATTTTTCCACTTCATTGGATATCCAACCTTTTGTCTCTTTCAGTGGTTGCCTCTTCTCTTGAAATTGGGGAACTAATTTTGGTTACCACAGTTTATGCACCTATTGATATTGATGGACAACTTCAGCTTTGGGAGCACATCAGCTATGTCTAAAATTTTCATTTGTTCCTGCCATGGATTGTTGCTGGTGAATTTAATGCGGTGCTGAGCCTAGAGGAGAAAAGAGGTGGGTTGACTTGTTTAGGCCCCTCTTCTAATTGTCTTCACCATAATGCAGAGGTGTTATGCCTCTCTGATGTTAGACCCTCAAATGGGCTGTTCATGTGGAGTAACAGAAGAACATGTAATGTTGCCATCTCTAAATGCCTTGATAGATTTTTTGTTTCTTGTTTTTGGTAGTCTAGTGCTTTTTCTCTCAACTTTGAAATCTTGGACTAGAGAGGTTCTGACCATTGGCCTATCAATATTTCCATCAGTCATATTGATGGACCCAAAAAGCCTCCATTTAAGTTTCAGTTGATGTGGCTTCGGGACCCATCTCTTCATGATTTCATTTGCCAGTGGTGGCACCAGGGAGGTCTTACATATGGAATCGCTATGTATTCTTTTCTCAAAAAACTTCAATATGTTAAAAGAAAGTTGTAGATCTAGAATATAAATTGTTTTGGTAACTTACATTTTATGAAGAAGAAGGCTCGAGATCAGTTAGATGGGGTAACTAGGCAAATAAGAGACTATGGATTCTTGGAAGTCCTTCGCTTGGAGGAATCTAGAGCTGGAAATGCCTTAGCAGAGTGGGAACTTTGAGAAGAAATCTATTGGAAACAGAAGGCTCATATTGATTGGCTCTAGGAGGGGGATAAGAATATGGCCTTTTTCCATAATTCAGTGCAGGCATGGCATAACAGGAACTTTATTACTTCTATTGTAACTCAGGATGGGACACGCCTTACCTCTTCCCAAGCTATTAATAGGGAAGATGTCTAGTACTTTTTTAGAGCTCTTTGTCAATGATCCACCATCAGATGAGGTGGTAGAAAATATAGTTTTATCTTGCATTCCTTCATTAGTGACTATGGAAATGAATGAGATTCTCATGAGGCCAATTGGTATGGCAGAAGTTGAGGAGGTGGTGTTCAGCATGAAGAGAGGTAAAGCCCTAGGCCCGGATAGATTCCCAGCTAAATTCTTTTAGGACTTCTGGGATATCATCAAGCGAGATTTGATGGATGTGATATAGGAATCTTACTCCAGTAAAGAAATGCTTAGAGCATTGAATGCTACATTTTTGGTCCTAATTCCAAAGAGGGAGCACGCTGATAAGTTGGATTTGTATAGGCCCACTGCGCTTTGCAATGTGGTTTATAAAATCATCACTAAGCTTATTGCACAGAGGCTTAAAGGGCATCTCCCCAGTCTTATTTTAGAGGAGCAAGGGTGATTTGTGGTAGGCAAATATATCTTGGATGGATTTGTTCTTGCTTTGGAAGCTATTCACTCTATGAGTACATCACAGGAGTGGGCTATGTTTATTAAGCTTGATCTAGCCAAAGCCTATGATAGAGTAAGTTGGATATTTTTGCATAAAATCCTTTTGGCCTTTGGCTTCAATTAGGATTGGATTAGTTGGGTGTTAAGTTATGTTACTATGCCTTCCTTTTTGGTCCTTATCAATGGGGCACCTTCTGAGCTTTTTAGTGCTTCTAGAGGCCTTCGCCAAGGGGATCTGCTTTCTCCTTACCTATTTATCATCTTGGCTGAGGGGCTTGGGTGGCTCTTCAAATTTTGGGTATCTCAAAATGTTCTACATGGTTGGAAATGGGGGAATGGGATAACTACCCTGACTCATCTCCAATTTGTGGATGACACTATCCTGGCAGGAAAATCTTGAATTCAGGAAGCAAAAGCTTTCCGGCTCACCCTGGATAATTATTTGGCGGCTTCTGGGTAGAATATTAATGATCATAAGTCCTCTATTTTCTTCTTCAACACTCTAGAGTCTATTCAGAGAAGGATTGCTGCCATATTGAGGTTTCAGACTCAAACCCTCTCGGTGATTTATTTAGGAATTCCTACTGTGGTCAAAAGGTAGCCCAGGTTATTTTGGTAGAATGTTCTAGACAAACTAAGGCAAAAAGTTAGTCATTGGACTCACAGGTGGCTTTTTACAGCTAGTAGAGTGATTCTTTTACAATTGGTTATCCAGGCATTACCCATATACCGCAGCATGGTTCAGGTAGCCCCAGCATACTTCTTGAAGGAATTTGATGCCCTTTCTAGAAAATTTCTTTGGAGTAGAAATCTGTAGAATACTAAATGGAGCCTTATCAATTGGGATACTATTTGTAGACCAAAGTAGGAAGGAGGCCTCAGATTGTGCTCAGCTATTTTAGCCAGCCAAGCCCTTGCTACCAAGATATATTGGAGATGGTGCTCCAATCAATCTTCCCTTTGGGCATGCATTCTATCAGTTAAGTACCTTCTGGGCATTGAGTCCCATGATATTTCCAGGCTCCCTCTTGAGGGAAGAGGTTTGATGGTGTGGAGTACTCTCAAGCTTGGAGCCCAACTAGTGAAATGCAGCCTCTTTTGGGTTTGCAATAGTGGGATGGAGGCCTTCTTCTGGGGAGACTCATGGGATGGTATGCCACCTCTTTTAAATTCACACCTGCATTTGCAGCCTTTAGCTAATTCTTTTCATTCTGTTGGATGGCACACAGTGGCACATTACAAAGAAACTTTTAGCATGGGCATGACTATTGGATACATGTGGAAAAACTCCTCTGATTGGCCATCGGGGGGCTCGGCTAAGGATAGGAGAGAATTAGCTCAAATCCTTGCTTCTAGAGGTTATAGCTCACTATAAGGTCAGGATGTTCTTGCCTGGGGAGGAGATGCTACTGGACAGTACTCTATGTCTTCAGGATATATGGCTTTGGCTAAGCAATTATTTGATGGAGGTCAGTTCTTATGGGGGAAGAAAGTTTGGAACTAAATTTCATGGCCCAAATGCAATTTTTTTCTTTGGCTGCTTACGCATAATAGGTGTCTCACATGGTACAATCTTTACAAGCATGGATTTCAGGGACCGTCTATATGTGTCTTGTGTCACAGTAGTGAAGAGACAAGATCCCATCTTTTCTTCCAATGTTCATTTTGTAAATAGGTGTGGCATATGTGGTGGAGTGCCTGGGGCTCTCCTTGCTGGCATGCTTTGTCATTGACAAAATTATGGAGTCGTCTTGGCCATGCTCCATTAAAGGCTTCCTTGTTACAAAATGCTTGGGTAGTGGGACCCTCTTTTATTTTATGGAACCTTTGGATTGAAAGAAATAGAAGGATCTTCAGGGGTGCCCAGCTGGAACTGAGAGTTTTGTGGGCAAAAATTATCAGCTCGCTACAAGAAACCTTGCTAGTGAAGTGCGCGAGTGGCAGCGACCTGAACCCTGAAGCGGCCTGTATTTGTACATGCCTTGGGATGGACCCGACCACGACCTACACCTTTGTGGTGAGTAGTAGTAAGGTGAATGGAAATAATCAGAAGGTGCAACTTGTTAATAAGATTGGTCACTGGACTCCACCTATAGACAAAGTTATTAAAATTAATATAGATGGTTCCTCACGAGGGAACCCAGGTGAGGCTGGAATAGGTGGAATCAGCTAGGATAGCTCTGGGAGAATTCAATTTCTTTTTTTGATCTACAAAGGCTGTCATACTAATAACCCCATGGAAGCCACGGCTATCTTGGAGGCAGTGAAATGCTATTGTCAATGCGGATGCTATAACATTATCCATTGGATTTGTAAGTGGTGGTTAATTTACTAAATAATTGTAATCTAGGTAAGGTGGACTGGCACTTAAATGTTGTGGTTCAATAGATTATGCAACTAAGTACTTCCTTGTATTCAATTTCCTTCAAACACATTCCCCATGAGTGGAATGGTGTAGTGGATTGCCTTGCTAAGTGGGCCTCGGAGAATGGATCGTCATGGAGCATCACTGATTAATGGATGCTTCCTATGAGTTTATATCAGAAACTGGTTCAACTGGTGGACCAGGATAAAGAATTGTAACTGTTGACCTTGTTTCGTATTTAATAAATTTTTACCCCTCTTTTAGTTAAAAAAAATAAAGTCATGAGAACACATAAAACTAGCTCTAAAAAACTCAAATCTACACAATTTCACCCATTATAACCAAAATATAAGAACAACCCATTTGATGAAATCAAAAAACCACAAAATATCTACTATTTTATTTTTGAACTAAGGGCTACTGATATGTTTTTTGAGGTGAAATATGAATAATTCCTCCAAAGTCAAAAATGGACATGGAAGTATAAAACCCAATAAGGAGGATATGGAAGAAATCACCAAGGATTATAATGGCCTATATGCTAATGTTAAGAAGATATGATACCATGTAGAGTTATGTATAATTCCACCAAGATCTTTATCAAGCAATGAAACACACAAACCCTAGTATAGGTGAAGAAGACATGAATTCACACCAAGATAAAAAATTTAAGAAGTGAGTTTAGATAAAATAATCCTCATTGAAAATCCTTAGCCAAAAAGGGAAAAAACATAGATACATATAGGGTGAGATTAGGTCACACTCAAGTGATTACCATAACTCAACATTAAAACACACTAAAGTGACTAGACTAAGATTAACCTAGCTAACTCTAACCTAACTATATGAAATAGGTGTAAGTAAACCATAAAGATGGGAAAGCCTACACTAACAAACAAATTTCTAAATTATAGGCTCATATGGTGTAGGCTAGACTTGGGAACTAAAAAATTAAATAGAAAGTTCATATGGTAGTTGATAAGGGGATATGTAGGTCACTCATTGGTAGATAAAAAAACACCACATGATGCAATGATAGGAGGACATGTGGTTCATATTCAATATATTATGTAAGGATGGTGTCGTTGTATGGATGTAAAATTAATAGCTTTGTATGGATTGTACATGGCTATTATAAAAAAGTTATTAAAAAACCAAAAATTGTCACAAAAAACCTATAAAAATATCATCATCTATATGGTACTAATTTTACACATAAATGATTTGAAGAACCCAAAAAAACATGATAAAATTATTGTTAGGAAACCATAAGGTGTTTATAATCAATTATTATGTTTTTAAACCTTATGAATGCAATGTTGGTGTTAAATTTTCTCCAAGATGTTACATAAAAACATTTCCTCTAAAACATACCTAAAAATATATCTTATTTTATAGAGCTTTATACAATGGATCTAGTAGCATATTAAGATCTGGTCTAGCCAAGATCAATTGAAAACTGAATCATAAATCATAAAATAAAGAGGAAAGAAGAAGAGAATTAAAATGAGAAATAATATATTAAATATTGATCAATTAATATTCAACATTTATGTGTTTGTATATAAAGGAGGATGAGACAATATATATCAAAGTCAAACCATTTTTCTCTTGTCATATTTTACACATTAAATGTGGAATATAGTGATGATGGAAAATGTGAGATAGGTAATAATTAAATTAGTACTTATACATGTGCACACTCTAACTATCCTTAGCAGAAAAGCCTACTACTTAATTTAACTTAACAAAATGTGTAAAATTATTATTTACACCAACTGATAATGCAACTAGCCTTCTGAAAATGTACCAAAAAATATTTATTTATTCTAAATGTTGGCTTCAATAACATGTTTTTATAGTGTGTATAATAAGTTATTTTTATCATGTAAATCCAATTTAATGAGTTGAATGAGAGTAATTATATATCCTTATGCTATACATTTATGTATATTTAGGAGGGTAAATAATGTGTAGTGGATCTCTATACATACGTGGAAACATGGACCTAAAAAATAAAAAATAGATGAATAAATAAGTGTTGTATCCTAACCTAACCTTAAAAAAAAAAACTTATCTTAATAGTGAGTTAGACGATTGATTAGTTAAAATATAGAGTTGAGTAGAATAATCAGATGTATTCTATTATGATCATTTATTTAGAATATTGCATTTTCCATTATGGATATATCTTTTGAGCATATTTTCAATATAAAATGTTTGACCATGATTATATTTTATGCATTTTGGCATGGATATTACAGTGGTAATTATATCATTTATTATTAGTTTATTTTATAACTATACTTATATAAATGGACTAACTACATTCTCCTTGTTTGAGAGGGATGTAGGATAATTTTCACCCTCATAGAATAATACTATGGGAAAGAATCATAAAGGAGAGGGTGGTAGATAGTGATAGTTAGGAGTACATAAAACTTTAAAGAACACACACACACACACACACACACACACACACACACACACACACACAAAGTTACATAATATTTATTACTTATTTTTCATTTCATTCATGTATTATATATATATATATATATATATATATATATATATATATATATGAGTTTGTATATTTCATTTGATATTTATTTTCACATGTGACTTATAGATATTAATTAGTCCCATAATGTTTTCTTAATCGTCTAGGCTTGGTGAATAGTAGATTTATTTATTTTTAAGGTGTAGAGTTAAAATAACCTATCAATGACTATGGAAGTATTTTTTTATTATAGCTCTATAGATAATTTTTGTATTTTTATTATTATGTACCTTGAATGTGTGTTAAATGGTTTCCCTTAAAATACCCTTTCATTAAGTTATATGAACATAACTTATATTTCCTGCATAAAAATATATGCATATTTATATTACATTGAGCTTATATTATGTATGGGAATTTAAATTGCTATTAAGGTGATCAAATTTTTTGATAGGAACTTTGAGTTTTGGTTATTGTTATAACCACTTTGCAACCATGGTAACAACATATTAATATTCTTAGGCTCCTAGTGAGTCAAAAGACTTGGTAAAATATGAAACAAAATGAAAAAGGGAAATGATTAGGTTTTTTATTTTGGCATGCAAGTTCATGAATATTTTTTGTGTGTATAATAATTTTTTTAATAATTACTAATTTTAATTCCATGACCAAGTCTTCACACTTTTATTCAGGACTATTTTGGGTGAACTACTACATTCTTATATGAGAGTTTAGTGGTAATAAATAGAGAATAAATCAAAGAATGGTTACTTCTAAAAATAAGGGTTTTGGAAAATGTTCAAAAAGAGGAGAAAATGGGCCAAAAAATGGTAGCATCAAAGGGAAAAAACAAATAAAATAAAAGAGAGAAGAGAGTACACAAATGGGTTTGGTCATTCAAGGGAAATTTATTGGGAAATTACTATCAAGCAAGTATCTAAAACTATAATATTTATTTCAATTTGTAAAGTAAACACTCTATGATTCATAGATCTATAATGGCTTATATAAATGTTTTAAATTTACGTAAAAATAATATTTACATAATATAATATGTTATAGTTAAGTTTTGTTTATTCTCTAGGATGTAATAGACTGTCCATATAGTGATTTTCATTTTTATTGGAGTATTCCTTGTCTTGGGCCATGTTTTTACATACATGTAGTTGTAGGTAAAATGAGTTATTAATGGTGAAAACCATAAAAAATAAATCATATCAACCTTAATTTTAATACCCATAATATTTTCTAAGTTAAATATCCATTAGTAGGCTTTATAGGAATAATGAATAATGATTATGTGTGATATTTTTGTTGCATAATGGTTTTACCTGCATTTGAATTTGCCTCTTTTCCAAAATTGATATTATGTATATATGTATTGTCATATATTTATATAAATTTTTAATGCCATTAAGGCCTTGACATAAACAAGGAACATTAAATAAAATCATCACAAAACACACACACTCACACACACACACACACACACACACACACACACACACACACACACACACACACACACACACACACACACACACACAGAGAGAGAGAGAGACAGAGAGAGAGAGACCCCAAGTAATATTTAATTAATTTTACAAGTTTTATTGGAGATTACATGTGTGTTTAATTATTCATTCCACTATGTGATGACCATATATTGTGGGAGGCATTGTTAAGATTGACTGTAACATGTTTTTTTGGGTGGATGTGCCTAAATTTAGTGGTTATATTTATTGGATTTTTATTACCAATTTTAGCATGTCATTTTGGTGGTATGGAGACTCAATTTTGTCATATGTATTTTATTGTTTATGGTGTTTGTATGCAACACAAATTTATGAGGATGTGAACTTAAAATTTAAGGTTGAATTCTTGTGGCTAATATGACTAGTTTCAGTTGTTATTATGAAGTTTGGTATTCAAATTGAAGGATGCATTTTATTAAAAAATATAATTGGGTTTTGCATATTATTTAATAGTTTTGTACCTCACTTTGGTGGTTGGTTATTATTTGTAATTTTTGAATAGTTGTATATTTTTTCATTTAAAAATATGGCATATGAACTATACCTAGTTGTATCCTATCTTATCCAAAAGGATGACCATAGGAACCTTTGCATGGTTGTATCTTAAATGTTTTTTTTATGGTTATATATTTAGTTGAATTATACTTAAATTGATAAATGAAAGGTATTTGGATGTTATCCACCTATTATAAACCTATAGATATAATTTTACTCCCACATATAGGCTTATAAGTTTATGGAAATAATTAATTAATATAATTTCATTCTATTTTCCTAATTTGTGAGGAAACCCAAAATTATAATTAAGTATGATTTTTATTGAAATATTTATTTGTGATAGAATAATATTTGAAATAAATGGAATATATGTAGTCCTATAGACCATAAATGGTCATAAAACAACAAACTTGAGGCTAACTAAGATCATGTATGGATATAATTCTTTACCTTTGTAATGTGAAGGGATGTTTTTTAATATGTAGTTGGTCTTCTTATAATGAAGTATACCTATATACAAATGTTAAAATAAAAATAAAATTTATTGATTGAAATTGTATTTAGAGTTTATGATTTTTATAGTAATTGAATTCTATGGAATAATTATAAAATCTTAAAATAATCTAGTATTCTATATGTGGACTATTATGTGAGTCCTGATGTTTTAAGATTTGATTAGCCAAAATTGGGTATGAATGAATATTTTATATTATAGTTAGTTATGTTTTATTATAAATAAATAAAGTTATACTCTAGATAGGTTTCTATTTTGAAATAGTTGTAAATTATATATATGATGCATAAAAGGATTAGTAAATGAGTTATGGGTTATGATAAAAATGATTGGCTTATGAATTATGGTATTTTACTATATTAAGATATATATTACGATATTTTGATTATGTTATCCTTATATGGGGTAGTTGAGAGATCTTATTGTGATTTAGGTTGATTTAATTAAATAACAGTCCTCCTTCTTGGTAAAGGGTGATGAGTGATGGATAGGGAGCCTAACTATAGTCACTTGTCATTGGATATAAAGATGGGAAATGATAGAAATGGTTTGAGAAGAGAGTTTTGTATGGAGTAATATCTAGATTATTGAAATATGATAATAATATAAAAGTTATTTGGCCAAAGTAATGTTATAGTTGTATATATTTTCTATCCAATGTATTTTATATTTTACATGTTTTCTTAAGGTCATAACAGATAGAGTGCCTAGATCCTATATGATTGGTTGAATGTAATAACTATAGTAATTTCACCTATTTTTGGATGGTTATAAATGCTTGCATCATCATTATTTTCTCTTAAGTGAAAGTAAGGTCCACTCTTAGTTGGGAGTTGTATAGGAGGTCTTCAGTCTTAGGTTAGATAAAAAAAACACCAACTTGATTTTCTCCCTCTCTATAGCTGAATTTGAACATATCCTAATGCATACTTATGGTTATTATTCTATTTTTATGAGTTGACTCATTGAATATCTATTTTACAATTTTAATTTTTCTATCTTAATTTATTCAACAGTGGATGTAAAAAACATTATACTTTTATATGTGTTTACATTATACAATAAAGGTTATGATTGTATATATTTGATGTACTTCTTAGTAGTGGTTGAAGATAATATTATACACTAGTATTAACATATGGTTATAATGTTCACATGAGATTAAGTTGTAATATTTACATTATACTCATTATTTTTTATGTTTATTCTAAGTAATAATGTTATACATTGGAAATAATTATTGTATTCATTTATTATTCTTGCATCAATGGTTGTTGATTGTATAGTATATTCGAGATATTATTTTGATGTAAAGTAGAGTTGAGAATAAGTTAATTTACCACATGACCTTGTACTTTTTATATTTAACAATTGAGATTGAGTTGTAAATTCATATGTTATTTTTTTTACATTAACTAATTCTTAGGAGGACTATGTGAAATATATACATTATTCAAATGAATTAGTGTTACTATAGATTACATCTTATTACTTTGAATTATGCAGTATTTAAGGAAGGTATTTATTAAATTTATTAAAATTTAGATTAAATATGAATAAGCCCAAGTTAAAAAAAATTAGTAAATTTATTTGTAACTTGGATGAGGTTGTAACATGTGGTATCATAGCATAGGTTCAAATTATCTAACCTAATGAGTTCACTAGCATTGAAAAATGAATTTTTTGGCTTGAAATTATGAAAAATATGATTTTTTACATATAGTAATATGGATAGAAATCCATTGAACTAGGACCAAATAGGAAAGTAATTCCATTAGGTTTATAAATAAAGGCCCTTGTATGGAAAAATGGAAGTTATTCCATTGGATTGCATTCTCAATTTATCGATCATTATGCTTGGTTAAATGCATTATGGTAATGTGAAAAAGGTCTAATACTATCCCTACACCTATGAGTTTATGTAATTATCTTTATATAAATTAGTACCTCATTTTTAGATACTAGAGATGAGATACTATTAACCCAAGTTGAGATGTTAAGTATAGGTATGATTTTATGAAACTATTTATCCTTAGGGAAAATTATCCTCTTATTGATGGTATTTTTGAGTTGTATTTATTACATCTTGTACAAATATCCCTTATTATGGGTTGTGAATCTATTATTTGATAGGTAATAAGGACTATATACCTTATTCAATCACTATATTTGGTAGAATCACAGTTTATCATTACTATAAATGGTTATTGACTATTGTATGCCTCTATTATAATTATATGAATCTATTATTTAGTTGGATGACTTATTAAGATGACATTAATGACTTGAGAGTCATTATAACTACTAATCATAGATATGGATCTTGTATAAAGACCTTGTATGTTGATTTGTTATATCAAAACTTGCATCATTAAGTTGTATTTTCTATAATATATGCATTATAATAGAATATGAGAAAGATTGTTCATTTTGATAGTATCCATTTATTAATGAAACTAATATAATTGTATACCCTTATATTTCATATTTTTTGTCATTTTATTTTCCTTGGTGAAGGTCTAAAATTATCTCATATGTGGTAATTAGGATGGAGGATTGTTGTGAGATGTGATCTTATTATCCTTTTTTATTATCTTGGGTTCAAAATTTATTATTCTAAAAATAGATGAATTATTGTTTAGACTCCTTAAAATATAAAAAAATAACTATTGATGTGATGAAAATTTATTTAAGAAATAAATTGTTTAGTTGTTATAGGATTTATTCTTACAATGAACCCTAAATCGATTAGTGCATAGTAATATGTTGATTTTTAGTTGGAAGGATTGATTATATTGAGTAACTATTAACATAAGCTAAGTTGTGATGAAATTTATCAAAACTTGGTATGATTATATCTTGGTTAAAAACATTTAAACCTTTTTGGTATAAATTGATTGATTATTTCATCTTGGCACAATTGATTGTAAAGTTATAAAAATAATTAGTGTAAAATTCAATACGAGGTTGAACTTTGTATGATTGGAAATTTATTAGTAGGTATATATCTTCTCTCTCTTGCATTAATTGCCTTCAATATGTGGCAATTTGAGAATAATATAGTTGAATGAGGGTCTAACCCAAATACGGTATATGACTTACCCTACATATGCGGATAAATTAAGACTACAAATTATCCTTTCAAAATCAATTCTTGGATTTCATGAAGTTATCCCCGCTATATATATGTATATGTGTGTGTGTGTGTGTGTGTGTATACACACACACACACACATATATACATATATATAGTGGGGATAACTTCATGAAATCCAAGAAACACACACACACACACACACATATATATATAGATATATACACACACACATATATATATACACATATATATATAAATATATATATACACATATATATACATATACATATACATATATATATATATATATATATATATATATATATATATAACATATACATTTATATATATATATATATACATATATACATATACATACATAAATACATACATACATACATATATATTTATACATACATACATACATACATACATATATATATATATATATATATATATATATATATATATAAGTTATTTTGTGTTAATTAAGATAATTATGTTTTAATGGTCTAACCTTATTGAAGTTGTACAACTATTGCCATGAAAGGTAAATAGTAAAAGCATAATATTTTTACATCTATTTAATATCTTGTATAACTTTGGATCTAATTTTACCTTGACAATGATGGGAAAATATATCCCTCACTACTCTTATTAAGTTTCAAATAAAGCTTAAAGTGTTTATTTTGATTAAAACACCTTTGAATTATCTCAAGGGTAATATAGAAGTAAATAAGAATTATGGGTTAGGGAAGTTTGAATTTTTTTTATGGCTTTTTTATGGTAAACTATGGTATTTTATACTAGCCAGACACATTATTATGTGGTTATGCTATTGGTATTTTAATTTTTATGACTAAGCAATTCATAGGAACTTATATGTTTTAACTTCATAATTGTGATACTATATGGTGACAATATATTTCATTGATGTGATTATGACACCAAATGGTTGATATATGATTTTGTTATTCTGAATTCTAACATTTTTTGGAGGCAACATGTTATTGCATATTCATTGATGGTTTTAAATATTATTGGAGATAATATGTTATTATGATTGTTATTTATTTTTTATTGTGATATTTACTACATTCAAAGGTTGTATGTTGTCATATGACCTTGAATTAACATAGAAATAGATAGGAACTCTTGGTGGTAATAGTTGTTTGGAAAGGATAAATAAGTTGATACATTTATGTTTTTTCTTTAGTGGTAGTTATTTCTTCCACTATAATGACCCTATGGTTGTTTATTATATACCTTTAAAAATTATAACATACTTTGACATAAGGGTAATAGTTTATTCAAATCCAATAAAATAATACAAACATGTGGGTAGTTCATTTAACTACCTACAAATCCATACCAGAAGAAGGCTAGTTAAGATATTAATGTTTCTTAGATAATGGTATGAGTATGTAACCATATTAAAAAAATATTCATTTGTTTAAAACCACTTAAAAAATAATTAATATTATTTTAGAATTATTTTGATGGTTATAACCATGTCCATATGAGTTCATATTAGTGAACTAAGCATAAATATCAATTGAGACTATGGATTTTTTAGTTGTATGGTTAAATCTTTCTAGATACATTATATGTTATGGATTAGAAAGTGGTTGTTATGATTTTTAGAAGAATATATTTTTGTAATTATGAATGTTTTTATGTTAATATAATTATAATGTATGACTTTTATTGATTGCATATTAGTTGTGAACACCCTTCTTGACTAAAGGTTCATGAACAATAAAAGAGATGTTTATTGCATGTCGATCATCATCGATTAGACAAGAATGATAATGATGGTGTAGTTATAAGCTAAGTAATTGGAACATGTAAGTCAAGTATTAATTTACCTTTCCCAACCTATAATGGTATAATTATGATGATTTATTGAAAAAAATCTTTATTTATGAATTATGCAAAAAAATGTTTATAATATTCTATTATTAATACATTTCTAAGTTAATATAAGAGAGAAATATAGATGATTTTTAATATCAATTGTATAATGATTATTATATAAAAATAGATTTTTTAATAGAGAAATGGATAAATGTAAGGTCTAGTGGGATAAATATACTCAATACTCAAAATAACTCACTTGACGTTAGATCAATGGCTCAAAATGGGGTCTATCAAGTTAATATACTTTTTTTATGGAAGTACCATTTAAAATAATTACAAAAAGTTACATACATTATATCCTCATTTATTTTTATGGATAAAATGTTTAACTTTGGATAAATATTTTATGTTGGTTTTTAAAAATGTCATTAGGATGATAACCTATTTAAAGGGGGGAGGATATTACATCCTAACCTATCCTTAACAAGAAAAACCTATATTAATAGTTATTTATACTATTTATTATTTAAACTACTAAATTGTGTGAAATATTTAGATATATTTTGTTGTGATCATTTATTTAGACTTTTGCATTTTGATATGCCCTTAACTTATGGCATGTATAGGGATATGTGTGGCCAACTAGTAGCTTACATAGCTATTATAATTTCTTGCCACATCTCTCTATCTTATTATTAAGGACAACCTATGGAATAACCATGGCTAAGTAGTGGTTCATATTTGATGATAATATTGATAATTCTAATATTATTGAATTGTTATGGAGGTTACCCCCTCAAAATATCTAAAATATATTTATCAAGAATTATAATTCTATGTTAATTATTTTTTTGGATCTATATATTTTGATCTTATTATATTATATAATATTCCATTATCTAAACATCTAAGTAATTTAATTATAAGTGGTATCAAAACTTCAATTTGGGAAAGTTTTCATGATGTTTATTTTTATATATGGTGTTATGGGTATTCTACAAGTGGAAGGATCAGAAAAAACTTACAATTGGGGAAGAATTTAAATTTTCTATCACTACAATATTACTAAGTGTTTTTTTTTAATAGTAAAAAAACAAGTCTGGAAATTTTTACACCCTTGTATAACTAGAATTAATTAGATTAACCTCAGTGAGATGATAAAAATGGTACAATATTTTGGTACACTTTTTAGGCCAAAATGTTTCATCCTTGTGCATATTAGTAGTCATTGGATTCATCTTTGGGAGATGATCATAATGGTATAATCTATCAATACACTTTTTTTAGGGTTGAAACCTTCCATCTTAAGGTTTGTGTATCACTGGTCCTAACACTCATAGACATAGGAAATGGACATAAACTCCAAAAAATCCTCATAAGTATGGAATGGAGTTAAACACTTCTAATCCATTTTTATGAGGTGGTTCACCAAATTCAATAGGATTAATAAAACATGGTGTGGAAAGATAATCTTGATGTAGTCAAATGAGACATCATTGGGGTAAGAGGGGACCTAAATGTATTGAAATATAAATTAACACTTATAACTATGTAATTTTATTATCCTATAACTTAACCTTCATAAAATAATCCTCAACCACTCCAGTTCAGTTATCCCCATTTAAACAATCACACCTACAATATTAGTCTGAAGTAATTATTGGAAAAAGTGGACATGTGTAAGTTTGATGGTAAGGATCTACTCACTTAGATCAATCAAATAAAATATTTATTTGATCTACATCAAACTCAATATGCATAAAAGGTGGTTATGGCATCTCTATATTTATAACCTGATAAGTCCATTTGGTATAGATGGTTGTGTGCATAAAATAAAAATAAAGGCTTTCAAGTTACCCAGTCTATATTATCTAAGGAGTTGAAGCTCCAGTATCATAATAATGTCTCAAAAAAATACTTCATTCAGATAGATAAACTACATCTAATATGGACTATGAAGGATTATATTCATCAATTATATAATCTCTCCTTATGTGTGGATGACATCATTAAGGCAAATTTAATTGACCTATTATTAGGTGGCCTCAAAGATAAAATTCAAATGGAGGTTCACATGTTTAGTCCTAGTTCACTATCTAAAGTCATACCAATGGTATGCCTAGTAGAGAAAAAATATTTTGTCAAATGAATAACTTTTTCTAATGTCTTTAAATTCAATTTCCTATCCCCATCATTTCCTTAGCCTAAAATATTGACCCCTCAATAAATTGAAGAGAAGAATGCAAAAGGGTTATGTTTTGGCTATGATATCAAATGGATAAAAATACATAGATGTGTTGAAAAGATTTTTTTTAACACTAAAGGTGTTAATGAGGATTAATAATATGATGAGGACTCGGGTGTAGGCCTAGAATAACTTGAGGATGAATCTAAAGATTCTTGACCTATTATTTCATGTAATTAACTTTTAGGTATTGGTACTCCTAAAACTCTTAAAGTGTTGGGTTTACTAAAAAAACAAAAGATGACTATGTTGATCTATTCTAAGAGTACACACAACTTTATCAATAGTAAATTGGCTACTTATTTGAATTTTTTCATTTACCCAAATATATAATTTTAGGTCATGATTGTAGATGGTGGCATAATCAAATAATATGGAAAATGTCATAGTATTAATCTTTCTATTATTTTATGTTTTATATTCCCTTTGGTGGGGCTGAAATTATTTTGGGAGTGGAATGGCTCACCACATTGGGCAAAATTAATATTAATTTATATAAACTTTTCATGCACTTTCATTTATAAGGTAGGATATTTGAATTATGTAGTTTATGGGATAAATATCCACAGTTGGTTAATTCTTACTAGATGATCAAGATGCTAAAAAAAATTGTTAAAGGATTTGTTGCATTATTTTTTTCCATAGAAGTTTAACCAATAAAGGAGTCTATCTACTCTAATTTACAACTAGTGTTGGATGACTATTTTATTATTTTTTATGTCATGAGAAAAAGACTTACACTAAGTAAAGTGCATGATCATGCCATCAGACTACTTTTAGGTAGGACACCACCCAACATCAGACCCTACATGTAGCACTATGCCCAAAAGAGTGAAATTAAAAATATGGTATAAGAGATGTTAGAGGAATGAATTATAAGTCATAACCAAAGAAAATATTATTCCATGGTGGTCATGGTGCATAATAAGGATGAAACATAGAGGATGTGACTAGACTATAGATAATTCAACAAGTACACCATCAAATATAAGTTTCATATTTAAGTAATTGATGATTTTCTATATTAATTTCATGGAATTATTTATTTTACCAAATTATATATTCATTTTAGGTATCATCATATTTTAATAAATGAAGAGGGCATACTTAAAAAATATTTGAAAATTCATGAATGCCATTATGATTTTATGGTCATGCCTTTTGCTCTGACAAATTTACCATATACATTTCAAATTTTTATGAATATTTATTTTAGGCCATTTTTTATAAAGTTTATGTTGGATTTTTTATAACATTATCATTTCAAAAAACCCCATGAATACCATTTAAATCATGTGAAACATGTACTTTTGGTTCTAAAAAAACATTGGATTTATGCCAGACCTTCTAAATGTGATTTTGGAGTTAGAGAGGTGGAATAATTGGGTAATATTGTTTCAAATGAAGGAATGAAATTTTACCTTTAAAATATCCAAGTGATGGAGTGGAAAGTGCCCATAACCCTCAATAACCTTTAAGCATTTCTACGGATAATAGGTTACTATTACATGTTTGTCAAAAATTATGGTAGCATCACATCCCCACTAACATATTTTTTTAATAAATACTAATTATAATGGACTAAAATAACTACTAACACATTTTAATAACTAAAAATGGCTATGTGAACCACTCTAGTTTTGGTTACTCTTAATTTTTCTAAAACTTTTGTTATTGATCAGGATGTGGCATGGGAGTTATACTCATGCAAGAAGGTAAACCACTTAAATTTTTGATTCATCAACTAAAGGGAAAAAACATTCTCAAATAAATCTATGAGAAAGATATGATGGATAGTTTTCATGCAATCAAGCAATGGAGATATTATCTAATAGGTCAAAAAATTTAGGTAAAGACTAGTCATGATAGCCTCCATTTTTTTGTAACAATTATTATCATAAAAATATAAGTATAAATGGTTGAATAAAATGCTAAGATATTATTTTTAAATATTATATAATAAAGTAAAAGATAATTTGGTGTTAGATGCACTATTTGGTTGGGAAGTATCACTTGAGGCATTATTATGTGTAATGTCCATTTGGTAAGAAGATTGTATAGAGGAAGCAAGATAAAAACTATAAGGATGCCCATGACTTGATTTATAATATTTATATTGGTTTTATGGAGTCTAAAAAAATCATGTAAGGTAAATGAATTATGGTATAAAGATCAATTATACCTCTTTAATCATTCTCTCCTCAAACATAAAATCCTTTAGGAAATTCATACATCTCCAATAGGAGGTCATTCAATATTTTTCTAATTGTATCATAAAATGAATTAATATTTATTTTGAGAAAGAATCAAGGGGTATTTCCTTAAATATGTCGCTGAATTCATGGTATATCAATAGAACAAAGGTGAAACCATTAACACCCTAAGTCTTTTTTAGCCTTTATCAATCCTTAGATAGAGGTGGGAGGAGGTTTTCATGGATTTCATTATCATTTTACCATGTTCTAAGGTTAAAAATTTTATCATGATAATTATTTATCAACTTAATATATGCACATGAATAAGACATGTGAAATTTTGCATTCGACTCCCTGAGGTCAGGCTGAGATAGATAATGCAATGGATGGGTTATGGATTTGGTTGGTTCTTAGGTGGAATGGAATTCAAAATGGATGGTGTAAATGGGTTATTGTGATGAAACCTAAAGATCTCAACAACATATTGATTATCATTAAGAGTGATAAGATGAGGTGAAACAAAACTCCATAGTCCTTCAGTTTTTGAGATCATAAGAAGCTAAAGCTCCTAGTCAATGTTAGGACTAAGGAAATAGGGGAGATCAAGCTAAGTGACTCACAAAAAAAGTTCTATTCTATAAAGTTGGTTATTCATAATCAATGAAATCCAAAAAATTTGAATGATATAGCATGAGGCTAGACCCAAGGAGAAGAAGTAGGTATGAATGGGAAACTAGGCCTGGATGATGTTATACTAATGTCCTTTATTCTAAGGAAGGATGATGATGTATGGGTTTATAATTATTTATTACTCATCCAAGGTAGTCAAGAAGTCAATAATTAGATGAATAATTTGTGTGAAACATAAAACCTCATATCTTTTCTTAGTGTTAATATTGGATTGTATGTAAACTATATGACTGGGTTCTCTAACCTTATGATATAAACTATGGTAGGCAAAACCATGTGTCTCAAGAAGGGTCATCTAAAATAGGTTAGGTAAAACCCATGTTAAAAGTGTATGAGTTTGTTTAGGTAATGGATTAATGTGTTTGATTATTATGACATTTAAATCAATGTTTTGTATATGTTTCTTACATGGATAAGTAATATTTTGATGGAGCATGGATTATTGCAATATGTTCACAAGGCTTTTTGGCACTATTTTTGTTGATTTTTTATTATTTTTGGATTTTTATTGATTTTATGAAAGTAAATACTTGTTTCATAAAATTTAAATGTTGAAATAAAATAAATAAAAAATCTAAAAATAAAACTTCTTTTTATTCATTTCTAATTATTCACAATCCAATAAAAATATAAAGGAAGAAACCTATATTATTATGTAAAGTATTGTTTTTTCCTAACTTTGTCTATATGAAAACTAGGTGGTGTTTTTTAATATTTTATTTTGATTGTGTGGGGTGGATTAAGTATGTAAATTAGGCCTCACAGGTGTGAAATTAATTAAAAACAAATTTGATCTAAAACAAAAATTTCACAATATTTTCTTTTAACTTTTTTTATCTACAAAAAAGCTAAACTAGCCTTTCAACTTTCCCAGTTTGTTGTAAATTAGCTTTTCAACTAATTTTATAAAAGAGAGAGAAGAAATAAAATTTATAATTTTATATTTTCAAAAGGTAATAATAACACTTTTGACTCATTAAAAAATAAGAGATGTGATACTCTATTTATGTGCTTAATATTACCTAAACTATTTTGATTGACTAGTTGGTTGTTTGGAATGTAATAAATTTATTTTGATATTGTAAATAACATACTATGTTTGACGGAAATGTTTTAAGAACTCACTAAAATATTATTTTTAATGGTTTGTGAAATGTTTTTCTAATTGAAATAAAATAACTTACTTTAATGTGCACACAATCAAAACTGACTACTTTTTTTGTAACAAAGACAATGAAAAGAAATAAGCTTCTCTCCCTATTAAATTTGATATTTTTATGAATAAATAAATTAATATAATTTAATAAAAATTACACTAATATAATCTAAAAAATAAAAAATGTTGTAAATTAAAGAGAATTCCATTAGAACCAAAGCATAGATTAGTTGGAATGCATGTAGTATGTTGATGAAAGGAACCCTAGTATGATAGTTCCTTTTATCTTTATGTGAATTTTGAGAACTCTCTAACTATAGGATTCACAATATCTAGAAAAAATTTGGAAGGAAAGGATACACAATCATAAATGGAGAGTAGTTATATTGAGGCTAACCAATACTCTAGTTTGTAAAGACTTAGTTACTGGACCAATAAAACTTCTTCACCTATGGCAATGTATTTGACATGAAAACTATGGAGGATGGATCTTTAGTAAATTATAATAGGATTTTGGCTACAATATATTTAAAATAAAAACTTCTAGTGACAATTTTTGGATATGAAATTAGGCCAAAATGGTCTTTTCTTAAAAAGAGTTAGGATCTTACATGAGGGAGTTCAACTAAGTATAATTGGGACTTTAAGTTGAGAGGAAATAAAAATGATGAAAAATAGAAGAGAGAGTGATTTGGGCCTAATTATAGGTGAAACAAGGTGATAAAATTAAGAAATGTGACACTAAACATGTAAAATGTGTCTGGAGTTTCAGGAGATAAATTTGGAAGATGTAAAAGATATGACAAAATTGACCTTGTTTGTATAAATATTTATGCAACCACTTCCCTAAAGGATAAAAAAACCATTCAATATTAACAAACTACCTTATATTTGAAATGAATGCAAGGAGGTTATAAATACTTACCTAAATGGTAGAGCGAAGCCAATCAAGACTCTGTGTAACCTATAATTAGAAAATAAGAATCAAATATAATTTGATGAGAAATTAGTAAAAAATAATATATGTAATCATATTAATATAAATACATAATTCATGTGTAAGGAAAATCATACTACCCTAATCATTCCATTGGGGGACTGAATCTAGCATTAGGTCATCATGTACCTTCAAAACCATAAAAGTGTAATACAAAAGATATAAACACATTAAATTTTTAAATTTGGATCTTAAATAACAAAATATAACAACAATATGAAATGATGACATAAAATACATGCAAAATATGAAAATATGCCAAAAATTTAAAGTTTCTAAATTAAAATGACTAGTTTGGGGACTTAATATGTTATGGGTTCATTGAAAATATATTTAAAATGAATGCACCCTTATATTATGGGTTCATTTGGGTGGTTTACACAACCACCTTGACCAACCCATCATGGAGAGGGGTAGTTTCATAACTCAAGATGGTGTTTTCATCACCAAAAGGGGTAGTTTCATCATCAAAGGAAAAATTTGAAGATAATACCAAGGGAAGATATAAAAGCCACAAAAGGTGGGTTTTGGGTGTCTAGGAGAGAGAGGAGTAATAATAGGGGAGGGATGTTTAGATGGTTACCATTTAGGATATCATTGGACCTATTATGTTGAGCATATTACAAAAATTGGGTACATATATATTTCCCCTTGATAAGATAACTTATCATGTATTGATGAGGGTGTGATCTTAAGAAAGTGACATCATGGAATATAAATATGAGGTTATAAATACTTACCTTACTTACCTAAATGGTAAAGCAAATCCAATCAAGACTCTGTGTAACCTATAATTAGAAAATAAGAATCAAATACAATTTAATGAGAAATTAGTAAAAAATAAGATATGTAATCATATTAATATAAATACATAATTCATGTGTAAGGAAACTCATACTACCCTAATCATTCCATTAGGGGACTGAATCTGGCATTAGGTCATCATGTACCTTCAAAACCATAAAAGTGTAATACAAAAGATATAAACACATTATATTGTTAAATTTGGATCTTAAATCACAAAATATAACAACAATATGAATTGATGACATAAAATACATGCAAAATATGAAAATATGTCAAAAATTTAAAGTTTCTAAATTAAAATGACTAGTTTGGGGACTTAATATATTAAAAAACTTGCCAAAAATAATCATTTATGTCATTTACTTATGAGAGATTTTGAGCTCTAGACTCCCTTTAACCATTTTGAATGAGAAGGTATCAATGACACAAATATGCTAAGAGGATTGAAAATATACCAGTGGGAAGAGTTATTAGAAATGATTAGGTAGGGTTTGTTGACTTTTTCATTTTTACCCCAAATTTGAAACTTTATTCAAAACATAGCTAAAATCCAATGAAATTCATTTTTTAGGTTTGAAATGATTGTTAAGTGGGTAGATCAAGAATATATAATTTTTTTTATGATTTTGGATAAATTTAGGGTGTTTTTTATGGGTGTGGGAGGGGTCATCACCACCAGACAAAACTAGCTCTTGCATGACATAATTACCACCCTTTATAGGGTGGTAGTTACATAACTATCATGATGTAATTATGTTACCACCATTTTGGGGTGGTTACATAACTACCTGGGGTGGTTATATAATCACCTAGGGTATTTTCATAACCATTTTAAGGTATTTTCATAGCCACCATAGGGATGTTTTATAAGTATCACCTAAAAATGAAGGTAGTTTTATACACTAGAATTAGGAAGGGAATTTGACTTATTTGGAGATAGAATTGATGCATAGGTTGACTTAGGGTCTTATTGCTATTATAGGGTGTTTATATATGATTGATCAAATCTCAAGAGTAGGAGTGGATCCCTTGAGTTTTGTCACTTTTGATGGTTGATGAGTTGGTCATTCTTAATCAAGTATGGATATTAAGGATAGCAAAGGAAAGGATCATCCCTACCTCTAGTTGACTACTATGTGACCTTATGACCTATTGGGACCTTGAATATAACATGTTCTTTAAGACTTAAGAGAGAGGATGATCACTCTAATATATGTATATTAGATTATAAGTCTTCCCATAATTGTTTGTTATGAAGCCCATAAATAGGTAGATCACTATCGAGACCATAACACACCTAATGTGGGTGTGAAGTGTGGGGTGATGCTTTCTTAGGTTAAAGGATCATTAATCCCAAATGTAAGTAAGGTCATCATTGTTATCCTTTCTAATTGATTAGTGGGAGACAAGGGTATAGATAGATAATTTTATAGATGGTCATCAATCATGTGAGGTATTAAGGAGAGAAAGGCACTACTCATAGATCCAAGAGTTTTTAACACAAACATATAAGTATATTTATCAAGTGACTTGTTTTACCCATCATCCCAATTTTATTTATAAGGAAATGGGGACCCACATTTTTTTAAAATCTAATCTTAATATGAGGCCCTTTTTTATATGTTTATGCAAAATATAGAAAATCTAGGTCATTTCACTTTTGTCAGGATGGTATTGGCATTATGTTCTATGAAACTAACTTTTGTATTATAAAGATGAGTTCTTCAGGTTTATATTATTTAAGCTAATTCTTTCAACCCTTGTGAAAATTATATATTTTAGTGTTGTGTTTTAGGTGTTCCTAAGCCTATTTTATTTTAATATTATTAATTTGGAAAGCCTTATTTTATCAAAGAAACTATTACAAACATTTTATCTGAAACAATCCCCCCGAAGGAATTCAGCCTATGGGCTCTTTTCTTTATGGAATGTTAGACCACATACATTTGCCTTGAAACAAATTACTTGATGGATTATCCCTTCAATCCTAACCATCCTACCCTTAGAAACTTTTAAAATTCCCCTTATCCATATGAAATTACCCTTGAATAATTTCAAAAGTGTCCTCCTACCTTTACAAAGTAGACCTTTCAAGCAAACTTTTGCCTTGAAGTAAACCCTTCAAATTTTTTCCATATACCCTTTAGCCTCAAAACACATGCCTTTCAAAAATTTTGTAACCTACCCTTTAGGACTATGAAAAATCCCCCCTTAGTTGTATGAAATCACCCTTTAGGAAACCAAAATTGCCCTTCACAATTTGTGAAGTAGACCCTTAGGGACTTTTGTCATGGATAAAATGCCCTATGAATTGGATCCTTTAGATCAAAAGTACCCTTCAAGGGAATAAAATGTTCCCTATAGAACTTTGAAATAGATCTTCAAGATAATTGATTTGGTAATTTTTCCTATATTAATCCTTCAGAGAAATTATTGCAAACATTTTTTTCCAAAGCAAATTCCTTAAGAGAATTAGTCAATAGGCATCGACCCAAAAGCAATTTTTTGAAGTATACCCTAAATCACTTTATTATTGGGAATACTACTAAGTCTCATCATAATTAGATAAAATAAAATTAAAAATACTTCTTAATTATATTTTAAATATCCTCACCAACCTAAGCTAACAAATTTGAATTATACATGAAATGAAAGCCAAAGTGAATGTTGCACATTTATGTCACATGAATTGGTATTCAATGTAAGATTATATATAGGAAATACACTATGAATTAAATCCATCATTTACATTTGAGATAACTTGTATTTAAATTTTTTTTCTATCTTATAATGATGAAGATCCCTAGTTCTTACTTTGAGAGTATACAATGAACAACAATCGAGCTAGAGCTGAGTTATTTACACCAGCATATGGGCATATATAGCATGTAGCACATAGCACATAAGAGAATCATGAAGCACATAATAATGGATTCTACATCCAAAATTTTTTAAGGTACCAATCTTTCATCCCTATATTTGATTAAAAACTTAATGGAATTCACCAATATAGTCTTTGATGCCACAATGTTTAGAGATAAATATAGGAATTATTTAGGGCTATGGGATGTCATTGATTTAGTGTACTTTTTTTCACTGAAAGATGATATGACACTAATAAATAGATTATTTGTGGATGAATTATTGGCATTCAAACATCAAAGACTACACTTCATTGTAGATAAGCTTGAAGTGATTCCCTCTATTGATCTCCTTAGGGACTTGTTCTTCTCTAGCAAGATATTGTAGGATGCATTCTTACATCATTATAGTAACAACACAATGGTCAATTGAATCTCAAGGCTATATTTTCATATATATTTGTCATTGAGCATCCACGATCCTACTTTGACAAGCACATGTTACTACAATTCAATGTAGAGACCTTGATGGAAAAGGTATTGTCATTGTGGCTCCTCCCAGACCAAACTATCACATGGAAAGGGAAGAAGATAAAGGGATCCATCTCAATTAATAGATCAGGATGGGGATTCACATCAGTATGGTGCTCCTCAAAATATTTTATGGTATACCCAACACTTACTTTATCAATTTGGATTTGGTACCATTGTTGTTTATGATGCTCACAGCTCACACATGACATCATGTACTCCCTTAGTAAGATCATAATCCTATAACTAAGGGAGAAAATTATCCATGAGGATAGGTGTGCTATACCTACTAGATATTTTTTCATGATGTCATATCTATTTTACACAATCATGGGGATGTGTTATAGAGACCTCAATACATTGTGGACTCTGGCCATGAACTATGAGAAGACTAGGATTTATGATCA
>JARHVA010001280.1:1085000-1105000 GCA_037957365.1 Torreya grandis | reverse complement strand
TTAATGAATGTAGTTAATGAAGATGTTGCATGTCAATTATTTTGTTTTAATTTAATGAATGATGCTTATGATTGGTATTTTAATCTATCAAAAAACTCCATAACCAATTGGGAAGAATGTCAAATATATTTTCTAATGTAGTTTGGACAAGTCACCAATCCTAGATTGGTTTATCGGCACTTCACTAGTATGAAGAGGGAGCCTAACAGACCTATTCATGATTTCAATGCAAGGTGGTAGAATATGTATAACTGGTTGACCCTAAGGTATAAATCAAAACTTGCATTAACACTATATATGTACAATAATGCCTTAGACCCTATCATCATCATGTTCCTAAGAAGAGAACCTACTTCCAATACTTTGGCATTTGCATTAGAAGAATAAATTACAATTGATAGATATCTCAACCCATAAACACTTGAGGCACTTAATATCAATAATGGATTTTTAATGCTCAATCTGATACCACATGTGAAGTAGAATTTTGTACCATACAATCATAATCAATTATACACATTGGCTCCATTGACATAAATTATGTAGCCAAATTTTGGCTACTTGAAAAATCATGTAATAGGCAATAGTTATCAATATAACCAACATGAATTTGTACTTCTTATGACTTTTATACAAGGTTTGAATTCCATAAAAGTTGAATTAGATTCTATTCAAAAGATGGTCCAAAAGTTTAGTAATGATTTTCTGAATATGAAACAAAAGATGGGAAATTCCAATTCCCCAACTAGAAACTAGAACACTAAGTTATAAATATATAACAAGCCATTAAATAGGATTTTAAATGATATAAAACAAATTGGAAAGTTCCCAAAAATCAACATCACTAAAACAACTCTCCCCAATTGGTGCAAAATACATAATATACCCCAGTATGGTGAGCTCGATTGCATTAAGCTCTATACAACATTTAAAATGTTTTAGAGGGAAGTAACTAGGTAGGATTAGATGAAAAATCCACTCGAATCTCATCAAGATCTTAGATCTTCTAGCATATTCATGTTCTTCGAGACTCACAAGTTTCCCTTCCCAAGAAAAAATGACAATGAACTAGAAGATAATACACATAAATTTCATACTTTCTAATAGTTTTAGAGAGGTACATACAATTTAAGGAACAAAAAACCACTTACCATGTCAAATCCTCCAATCACCATGGTAATTCCTCCAAATACCAAAGTGGAAAATAATCTACCCCCTCCAAATGGGAATGATCAGCTGTCGAACAAGGAAGAACCAAGTAAAAGAGGATATAACATTATGGAGGATATGAAAAAGATAAAGGAAAATATAAATCTCCATTATTTATCCTAGATCACTGAAAAAAAGGAGCTATTATGGAAATCCATTACTGGAAAAGCCCCTATGGAGAGAACTAGAGTGGTTACAAACAAAGTGAATGTTGTTAATGCCAACATCATTTACAAGAGTAAGCCTGAAGTGCCACCATTTTTGTTGACCATTAAAATATTTGGTAAGAACATTCATAACTATTTGGTTGATTTTGTATCATCTACAATTATTATTCCTAACTCAATATGTAAAAATCTTGGTCTCACTCCAAGTCTTTCAAATAGATCAATTTCTCAACTAGATAGAATGGTAGTACCAGTATTGGGAGAAATAAATAATGTGTCCATTTAATTAGCATTAGTAACATCCTAGTAGTGGACATAATAGAGGTCTAAATATTATTTCTAGCAAAAATTGGTCCAAAATTCTCCATGGATATCTCTCCACAAATTTCTCACATATTTGGCTGCCATGGAGAAGAGTTGTGAACCAAATCAAAATTGATAGAGAGTCAAGAATGAAATATCCCATCACATAATACAATGTCAAAAATGAAGAGGTAAAGTATGACTTCCCACATTGGGCATTTATACTTTTACCACTCATAATCTAGCACAAAGCTTAGAACCTAAAGGTCCAAATCAGCTATGGACTATGCATTTTTATGGAGCCAGGTCCAAGAAAGGATCAAGTGTAGGAATTGAGCTAATTGATCCTCAAGGTAAGAAGTTATTGGTAGATTATAGATTATAGTTTTTTTTTACTAATAATAGAGCTGAGTATGAAGCTCTAATCTTAGGATTATAGTTTGTGCTAAAGAACAATGTAAAACATATAAAGGTATTTGGTAACTTAGAGTTGGTAGTTCACTAGGTAAGAAACAAATATTAGTGTAAACTATATTATCTAAATATATATAAGTATATATCATGGGATTTAATTGAAATCTCTAATCTTAGGATTATAGTTTGTGCTAAAGAACAATGTAAAACATATAAAGGTATTTGGTAACTTAGAGTTGGTAGTTCACTAGGTAAGAAACAAATATTAGTGTAAATTATCTTATCTAAATATATATAAGTATAGATCATGGGATTTAATTGAAAGCTTTAAATTTTTCACCATAGTAGCACTCTCAAGAGATAAAAATCAGGCCACTGACTCACTAGCTACTACTACTGCCAATCTCAAGCCATTGTAGAAGTCTGAGGTGAAGAGATTTTCTTTTGAATTGGTTACCTATCCCTCTTTTCCATTTAATGTATAAAATTTCTAGGTCTTTAGTGATGATTAATAGATTATTTAGTTCTTAACTAGTTCATGGGATTTTAAGTCCCAAATCATTGATGACAAGGGAATTAGCCACTTCTATCAAGAAAAAAAAGATAAAGAGGGAATTATCTAGCTTAAAAGAAATCAAATTCCAACTGGCTTAGTCTCCTTAGAAAGAACATTTGATGTAGACCCTTAGGTGTAAAAACTTAGATATCCCAAGGTTGATGAATTAAATTTCAAGCAAGAAAACTTGAGAGATAAACATAACCCATAATATGTGAATATTGGCCTTAAATACACCATGAAGGAAAGACAATGAGTCAAGGATTTAGTTTCTCAATACAAAGACATCATCACTTGGGCCTATGAAGAACTTAAATTTTATGACCCACAGGTCATCACTCACATGATTCCACTGAAATGACCATAAACCATTTAGATAGAGGCAAAGGCCAGTAAATCCTATTCTAGAGCCTCTTATTCAAAAGGAAGTGGAGAAGTTATTAAGTGCCAAAATCATCTTCCTAGTCTAACATTCTACTTGGGTGGCCAATTTGGTCCCAGATAGAAATAAGAGTGGTGAGATTAGATTATGTGTGTATTTTAGAAATTTGAGCAGGGCTTCTAAGAAAGACAATTATCCTCTACCTTCTCTAGATGAGGTAAGACAGATAGTGAGTGGTTCTAAAATGATGTCATTTTTGGATGGATTTTAGGCTATAATTAGGTACTAGTGTATCCTGAAGATAGAATGAAGAGGATTTTTACTATGAAATGGGGTACTTATGCATATAAAAGGATGTTGTTTAGCCTGATCAATGTAGGAACTACCTTTTAATATGACATGGATCATGCCTTCAAGGGACTAATAGTAAAATGCATAATCATCTATATGGATGATCTTATAGTTTTTTTAAATAAAAGAGAACATCATGTAAGTCACCTATGGTCCATATTTGAGAGATGTAGAAAGTTTAGGATTTCTTTGAACCCAAAGAAATGTATATTTGGAGTCACTGAGGGGAAAATATTGAGACATATTATCACAAAATATGGGATCACCATCAATCTAGATAAAATTAAGATAATTTCAAAAACTCAGCAACCAAATAACAAAAAGGATCTCAAGTCATTTTTTAGGAAAATTAACTTCATGAGGAAGTTTATCTCAAGGATTGCATAAATTATCAAACCTCTAAATGCTATACTCAAGCAAGATGCCAAAATAGTGTAGGCACTCAAAGCCAAAAATTCTTTCAAAGATATAAAGGAGGTCATATCTCAGGCTCTAATATTGATTAGTCTAGACTTTACAAAGGATTTCTATCTATATTCATTCACTTCAAAACACACTATTATTCTAGCTATCACATAAAAGAAGGATGCAACTGAGCATCTGATTGCCTTCATGAGAACATATCTAAAATATGTAGAGCTTAATTATTCTATGATTGATAAGAAAATTTTCACTTTGGTTAAAGTAGTGAAGAAACTTTGGTATTACATCTTGAGGAACAAAACCATTGATATTGTACCTGATCCTACTATCAAGCTCACCATATCATAAAATGAGCTGGGAGAGCATTGCGGAAAATGGATGGCCAAGCTCTAAGAATTCAACATAGAAATTAGGCCTATAAAGATCATCAAATGCCAAGGTATTAATCAACCTATGATTGAACCTGATCCTCAAATCATTGTTGAAGAGGTATGTGTAGCACAAGTTTCTAATTGAGAATGGTATATCGATATAATCTAGTATTTACTTATAAGAACTTTCCCCCTATATATTAGCAGATAAAGGAGAGATTTGAGGCTCAAATTTTCCCATTTCATGATCAATAAGGAAGTCTTATATAGAAGAAAATATGAAGGTATTTATCTTAGATGTGTATCTATAGAGGAGGCTAAGGAAATTTTGGAAAAATTGCATCAAAAGATAGGTAGTGGTCACCCTGATGGGAATACTATAGCTCATAAGATCTTGAGGTTAGGTTACTATTGGCCAACCATTTTTAAGGATACACATATACACATTAGGAACTACCATGAATTTCAAGTATTAGCCAAGAGAGAAGTATGCACAACCATGCTTCTACACCCAATTATTGAAGGAAGGCCATTTTCACAGTGGGGTTTAGACTTCATCAATGTAATTAACCTAAATTCCTTATTAGGCCATAAATTTGTGCTTACAGATATAGACTATTATACTAAATGGATGGAAGTAGTTGACACAATGAAAAATAAAAGCAAAAGATGTGATTTTCTTTTTGGAAGAACACATAATAACTAGATTCAACACACCCATCTCTTTGGTGTTTGACAATTGACCAACATTTATATCAGTAGAATTCATTAACTGGGCACATAAAAATCAGATTATAATTAGGTTAGATTCTAACCATTACCCTTAGGTAAATGGATTAGTCAAATTAATAAATAAAAATCTAATTGATACAATCAAGAAGTCAGTAGGGGACAAGCCTAGGGACTGACACAATCTATTAAAGTACACTCTTTAGGTAGACTAGATGAGATACAAGAAAGCCTTAAATGATTTTCCTTACCTACTAGTATATAGGCATAGAATAGTTTTTCCCATCACATTGAAGCTACCCACCTATTATTTCACACAAGACTACATGGAATTAAATGACAAAATGGAATCAAGATTGCTTGATATAATAAAAATGGAGGATTCAAGGATTGAAGCCTTATAAACATTCAACAAACACCATGATGTAGTCAAAAGGTGGTTTGATAAAATAACTAAGGTTAACAAATTTAGAATTTTAGATCTAGTGATACTATGGAATAAAGCCCATGAAAAGAAAAGACAACATGACAAGTTTGCCCCATTATGGAATAGACCCTATTAGATTTTAGAGATCACGGGAAATAATGCATTTTGTCTAAAAGACCTCCAAGGCAATGAGCTTACATATCTAGTTAATGGACAGTTCCTAAAGCATTACTTTAGATATATTCCATCTATGGATATTATTTATTGAGAGGATTTAGATAAGTTAGATTTAGGGCTAGAGTATATTTCCATGTTTTCTAGTTTAGTCTCTCACTTTCTAATATAAGTGTTCTACTTTTTAATATTTGGTTTTCTTAGATCAGATCTCAGTGATTTCTAGAGTATCTTATTTCTTTCTAGATTAGTTTTTATTTGTTTTATTTGGTGATCAAGGTTGTGTTTGCTCTAGTTATTTCCAAGTTAAAATCCAAAACATTTGAGTTTAAGTCTTATGAAAAAGGGAAAAATTATCTTGATACACTGGGGGCTGGTTTATAGATTGGGTATACCCTTATATTTTTGAGACTTTAAGATAAAGGAAAGTGATCACATAACTATTTTGAATTATTTCATAATTAAATACTTTTACTAGGCATATGGAAGTTGTTCCTGGCGTACTCCATACAAATTTATAAAATTTTCTTATTTTATTGGATCAAATGCACTCATCATGTTAAGACTTGTTATAAATGACAATTTTGGGTGTAGATTTAGTTGGCAGGGATGTTCTAGTAATGATTTATTTTATAATTATACTAGGTCACTAGGGTTTCATCTCCTCTCTTATCCATTGATCTGAATATAATAGAAACAAAACAAAACAAAGGAGAAAAAAACCAATGAAGTTCAAAAGAGCAAAATAAAATTAAAATAGCTCACATGATGAAATAAGGTCAATGAACCATGTATCATGGTATAATAAGACAATGGAAGGAGTTTTAAAGAAACCTAAGGTATCTCTATTGGGGCTATGGATTCCTAGCTAGTAGTAGATCAATGCTTGAGCCTCTTTTGATTTAATATGCTTTAACAGATACTGGAATAAAACTTATAGCTTCATCAAAACCTTTTTAAAAACTCATCATAGCAAGGGCTAAATAAATTTCACATGTAACACACACAGATCCAAGGAACTAGAAGGCAAGTTATTGTGTGAATTAACCTATGAATCTTGTTAATGTTCCTAATTTAAGTATTTTTATGTGATATACTTCAATATTGGTCTAAGGTTTGTGAGATCAGAGTTATAGGTTATTGAATACTCAAAAGTATTCCCCCTGTAAGTTTTGATTTGTTGTACCCAACATCCCCATTTTATTTAGAAGGAAATGGGGACCCACTTTATTTTTTGAAATTTGATCTTAATATGGGGCCCTTTTTCATATGTTTATGAAAAATTTGGAAAATCTAAGGCATTTCACTTTTGGTAGGATGGTTTTGGCATTATGTTATATGAAACTAACTTTTGTATTACAAAGATGAGTTCTTTGGGTTTATATTATTTGGGATAATTAATTCAACCCTTGTGTAAATTATCTCTTCAAGTGTTGTGTTTCAAGTGTTATTAGGCTTATTTTATTTTGGGATTATCAATTTGGAAAGCCTTATTTTATTGAGGAAATTATTACTGACATTTTGTCTGAATTGATCCCCTCAAAAGAAATTTAGCTTTCAAGATCTTTGCTTTATAGAATGTTAGACCACATACATTTTCCCTAAAACAAATTCCTCAATGGATTATCCCTTTGACCCTACCTAACCTACCCTTTATAACTTTTTAAATTCCCCTTAGCCATACAAAATTTCCCTTCAAGAAGTTCAAAAGTGTCCTCCCACCTTTACAAAGTAGACCCTTTAGGCAAACTTTTGTCCTGAAGTAGACCCTTCAAATTGTTTCCATATACCATTTGGACTTAAACCACATGCCCTTTAGAATTTTTTCTATGATAAATTAGACCCTTCTATGCTTTGGTCATGGACAAAATTCCTTATGAAGTGGACCCTTTAATCAAAATTACCCTTTAGGGAATTGAAAGTGCCCTCCAGACCTTGAAAATAGCCCTTCATGGTAATTTCTTTGAGACTTTTGTCCAAAAGAATCCTTCAAAGAAATTATTGTGGATATTTTTTCTAAATCAAATCCCTTAAGAGAATTAGTCTATAGGCATCAACCCAAATGAATTTTTTTGATAGACACCCTAAAGCACTTTATTATAATACTACTAAGTCTCATCATACTTAGCCAAAATAAAAGAAAAAATACATCTTATTAATATTTTAAAGACCCTCACCAACCTAAGCTAATAAATTTGAATTATACATGAAATGAAAGCCAAAGTGAATTTTGCAAATTTATGTTGCATGAACTGATATTCAATATAGGATTTTATATAGGTGATATTTTACGCTTAAAATCTATCATTTTCATTTGAGCTAGCTTGTATTCAAAATATTTTGATATCTTTTAGTGACAAAGAGTCCTAGTTCTTACTTTGAGATTATACAGTGAGTAAAAATCAAGCTAGAGCTGAGTTATTTGCACCATCATATAGGCATATACAACACGTAGTGAGTAACACATAATAAAACCATGAAGCACATAGTAATTGCATCTACATTGAGAACATTCTAAGGTACCAATATACCATCCTTGTATTCAATTAAAGACTCAATAAAATTCACTAATATAGTCTTTGATGCCACAATGTTCAGAGATAAATACATGAATTATTCAGTGCTATGGGATGTCATTGATTTAATGGAATTGTTTTCACTGGAAGATAATATGACACTAAAAGATAGATTATTTTTGAAGGAATTTTTGGCATTAAAATGTTAGAGACTAAACTTCATTATAACTAATCCTGAAGTGATGCCCTTCATTAATCTCCTTAAGAACTTATTCTTCTCCATTAAAATATTGCAAGATGCATTCTTTCATCATTCTAGCAATAACACAATGGTGGATTGCATTTTAGGGATAGATTTTCAAAGATATTTATCATTAAGCATCCATGATGCCTACTTATATAGTCACACATTGGTAAAATTCAATGCAAAGACCTCAATGGAAAATTTGTTGTCATCGTAGCTCCTCTCAGACCAAAATATCACATAAAAGGGGAATAAGTTGAAGGGAACCATCCCAATTGATAGATTCAGGATGAGGATTCACATCAATATGATTATCCTCAAAATATTTTATGGTATTCCTAGCATCTACTTCATCAATTATATTGGGCACCATTGTTATATATGATTCTCATGCATGATGTTGCATACATCCTCAATAAGATCATAAGCCTATGGTTAAGGGAGAAAATTATCAACAAGGACATGCATCCTACACCCAGTAGAGATTCTTCATGATGTCATATCTATTAGATGCAATCATAGGGATGTACTATAAATACCTCAATTTATTATGGACTCCAGCCATAAACTATGAGAGTAATATGATTTGTGATCATTATCATCTCATGTACATTTATTTTTACACCAATCATATGGTAAGAATCTCTAAGGATGTTTATCCTCAAATTTGACAAGTAATTCATGGCTTGCCCATGCCTTAGATTGGCCATAATATTGTGAAGAAATTGGATAGGAAAGGGGTTTACTTCCTCTACCCAAATTTTAGTATCATCACAGTATGGGGAAACAAGGTTGGCCCCCTATGTCTTTCAAGGTTTGTTCTAGATAAGTTGGCCAAATAGGAGATTGCCTTCTAGTTGTGGAAGAGTATTGAGAAAGATTTGTCAAGGAAAAAGAAAGCCTTATATTATGGTCATCTCATCACTATTAGTAGGATGACCTATGCAATTAGAAAGTATCTCAGGGATGCAAGTATAAAATGTAAGAGATATCCTTTCCCTGCACTTCTACACAGAGATTGGGATTTACATGGGTTGATCTAGAAACACATACATGGTTTCAACATCCCATATAGTCATGAGCCATATGACTAAAATTTTATATTTTTGAACTCTAATTTAGATGAAGAGGTAATAGAATGAGTGAATATTATTGGGTTATAGGATGACCATTTAAGAATGATCTAAGATGATCTGTTTATCTCCATTTGGGAGTTAGATAGTAGAAAGGAACTTTTCAAGGGATGATAGCATTCAAAATTTTGGAGAGGATAGTTTGAGATGAAATCCAAGGACCATACCACCTACTCCTCCCAAGGACTCCCTCTAAACTTCAAATTAAAAGTAGTGAAGAAGGAGCCTATTCTACCTAAGCCTAGTGCATCTAGGGGAGGACAAGTGAGGGACCCCATCAACCTTGAATCTAACAAGGAAGAGGGAACACAAGAGGATCCTATTACAAGTATACTTAGATGCCAACTACTTCCCCCTAGATAAAAATTATTACATCCATTTGGATATCAACTGCTAGAGAAGCATCACCATAGGGTTCCCTTACTCAGGCAAGGAACCCCTAGTTTACAAAAAGAAACCCAAGACCCCCAAGGGCAGTCTCATAGTAGAGGCATCATAGGGCTTATCCACATAGCCTTACATTCAACACTATTTAGGGGATACATGGTTATTATTAAAGACATTAAATATGATTTAGATGAGAAATCCAAACTAGAGACAACCAAGGATATGAGCCTCCAAGTAGAGATGATGGAGCTCTCTCTTTAAGGTACCAAATCTTTTGTCAATTTTCATTTGTCTTCTATCCACATTTTTTACCAATCTACCTCTATAGAAATCCCGATATCCATTCCTTCCACCTCCACTACTACCATTTCCCCTTTTATCTCCACTCCATCCCATTCACTGTACTAATCCCTTTTGTTCTTACTAGCACCTCCATAGGTAGAGACCTTAAGAAAAGGAAGGTGTCTAGGAAGGTGTAGATAGCATTGGATACCTCACAAATCCACATTTAATCCATCCAAATCACCCTCCCACTTCTAATTACCACTTTCACATAGGATACCATTATAATGACCACTAGTAGGGGGAGGAAGACCAAGCCTTGAATAGTCATAGTCCATCCACTTCCCCAGTTTGAAGGAGTGGATTGGTACAAAATCATATGGCCTTCCCTTCTAGGTGTCCTCACCAAAGCCTCAAGGAAACAACAAAAATTTCAAGAGGAGGTATAAGAAGAGGTTTTTATCATAATATTTGATGCATCCCAACTTGATATTCCTCTGTGGGTAGTGGATTTGAGGAGCAAGGTTTCCCAATTACCAAATTTCAAGATTACTGAGATCTCATCTATTTCTGCCCTATTTGATCCTCCAATTGGGAACATCAAAAGGGTCAAGAAAAGAAAATTAGAAGATGATAATATAACCCATATCATCTTAGAGGAAAGGTAAGAGGTGTCCTCCCTTACTAAAAGGCAAAATAGATAGCCAAGGTAACCCTTGTATAAAGAAAATCTAGTAGATCTAACTCAGGCACACAAGGATGCCATAGTTGTGATCTATAAGGGCATAGATCTAGCTTAAAAAGAGCTAGAGGTAGATTTGAAAGTATTGGAGAAATAAATGGAGAAAATTAAGGAAAAGGCCAAGACAGTGCACATTCTTTCTAGTATTGAAGCTAAAGTCAAGGAAGTAGCTTGAAGATGTTATAACTCCCTATAAGCAATGGAGTTTATGAGGGATAAGATGGCCCCTCATGTGAGCTAGGCCAATAAATTTTACAACCCTCAAAGAGATGATAGTTCTAAATTGAACATGATAGTGGCCTACATAAGTAACTCACTATATATTCATATCAACTTAATGACTACAATAGAGGCATCCAATGCCTTAAACCTAGTAGAAATTGGACAAAAGGAGGCAAAATATTGGTTACAGAACATTAGGGCTTTAGTCACCAAATATCAGGCACATGATGCTTAGATCCTTTAGATTTTTCATGATCTAAATTTATTTAAGGTAAAAAACTCCATTGGTAAGATAATTAGTAGGCTCAATTTTGACAAGCATATCTAGGGGTTGGCTAATGAGTTAAAATAGATATTGTAAGGTTTATCAATTGATTAATTGAATCAAAGTTGAGTAAGGATTGAAATAAGGTCACTTAGGTTGAGATATTTAGGAATAAATTTCAAATAACCAAGGATGAGCATGCAAAGCTCCTTAGATAGATGAAGAGAATTCATCATCCCTCATTACTAAATTTAGATATTACACTAAAGCAGCATGGAGTATCCCATAAAGTCTATGATGATAAAGAGGAAAATAAAAATCAAGCTTCTAGTAGTGTAACTACATCTTTAATGACCACATCAACTTCCATTCTAACCAAAGTGCATGCAGCCCTTCAGATGAGCAAGCCTTAATAGGTTTAATCTTACACATGTACTATTTTGTAATGGCCTATGTACTTAAATTTTGAGTAAATAATTATAAGGAATTGACTTTATATTTTGTGTACATGCACATGTTGCATTATTTTGAAAAGTCAATTTATTTCTTTTCTAGTTATCTCTTAGATTTTTTTTAGAACTACATATTCTAACCTACACTTGTAACCACTTGCATAAACTTGGAGGATAAGGTGACTCCTTCCCCAAGTCTATGTATACAATTGTAATCCCACTCAGTTGGAGAATTTAGAAGATTTTATAATATAGAGTAGTGAACAATTTTGATCATCAACAAAGTGTCCTAAGTATTTTCTTTCTAATTCCATGTAATTAGTTGTTATCTCTATGGTTGTATGATTCAAGAATCTTTAGTGTGCTATAGCTATGAGTAGATTCTTTATTTCATGATTGATATACTAATCTTAAGATGTATAATAGATATTAAAAGATTAGTATATATATTGATCAAGCTGGTCAAGTTAATTAAATTATATTTTTGGATGTGTATTTATGCTTTCTTTGGTGTAATTTTTTTTTGTGTGTAATAGCTACCTTAGATAATTCACTTGCTCAAGCCATAATCTCCTGATAAAGTGTGTGTAATAGCTATCCTAAAAGGTGAAACTTTTTTTTAAGTCATGTGAACTTCATACATCTCTATTTCCTTGGACTTCCTAGCTGTGTCTGATTGCATGTGTGCTACTGCTGCTAGCAATAGACATAAGTTTAAGAAAGCATAGGTCTATTCAATAACCAACCAAGGAAGTAATTTTCAAGAACCATAGAGTCCTCATTTTTTCCCTACATTGCCCTCATTTTTGATTTAGTTAGTAATACCTACCCACTTTATATTAGAAACCATCCACACATCTAACTCATGTAGAAATTCACTTTATTAAAAGGCCACACCTCCATCTAAAAAACCTTGTCAACAACCTACATGCCCTACCACCATTCCATCAATAGGTTAAAATACACCACATACATATAAATCATGCCCTGGAGTGTATTTCATCTCCATAGAGATCCTAAAATGTTAGAGGATACCTCATTTGACTATAGTGTGAATAAAACCACATCAACATGTCTCATCTATGATCTCTTTCTATCAGCCACTCGAACATTGTCTTTTTGGATTTATGAGATAATGATCCCTTATCAAAAGGGATTTCCAATTGAAACACTAAGAGACATAAAGACCACTATATGGATAGACATGGTTCCCTTTTTTACCTTAGCTTAGGCTATGGGGTATTTGACAACAAAAGACTTGATTTCCTTACCCAATGAGGACATGTTTGGGAAATGGTCCACTGAGGGATCTTATCTTGTAGTCTCCACCAGGTCCACTCATTCAAAATAGGATTTTACAGGTTGAGGTGAACATTATGAATAGGGTACCCCAATAGTTTGGTATATCCTACATAGGTAATGTCCCTTCCTCTAGAGTTGTATATAGGTATATTCAAGAGGCGATAACTATGAGGTTAAGGTAGTTGGTGTGGCATCCACTTGTGAGAGGGGTGTGTATCACCTAACCAATTACATAGGTAGTAATACTTTCGCCCCCCATATAGGCCACTAGAAGAGGAGGACAAACTAAATTATGGAAATGGTATATGGGACCTCCAACACCACCACCACTACCACTATAAGACCTTACTTAAGATGACCCTACATGACAATAATACCCAAGATATGGAGATGGTGAGGTTCCAACATATATTGAGCTGGAGGAGGACCTAGACATAAATTAGGAGGAGTTTACATATGGTTACCAACCTTGAGTGGCATGAGGGGATATATTTATAATGTTGATTTAAATGTTTTCATTTAAAATTCATATTTCACTTCATATATCTTTTATATATCTAGTTTTTATAATTTATATTTTGACATTGACTACATTTGACATTTATTTTTTTGGTTTATGATTGAAAATACCTTGAATGGATGGAGAGGTATGATTAAGGATGGCCTAATCAACCTTTTTCAACTATGTACTATCTTAACTAGGGACTGGTTCCTTATTGATGTTGATCTTCCTAAAAGGATTATCTAAAACACATATCTTTTCCCCATCATGCCACATATCTATAATGTTGACATAGTTAAAGGTAGTGAATACCACCCTATTGGCCAAGGAAAGGAGGTTAGATGCCCTAGTATACATTATTATAGGTAGAGTGGGAGGAAGCCAAGCCTCAAGCCATAGGACATGGAGGACAACTTAAGAGGGATGATTTATTATTATTCATCATCCTAGATTATGACATGCAGACAATGGAGTGGCTTCATAAGGAGGTACTAGTAGGATACGTCACTGGAGCCATAGCCATTAGGATATTCCTAGAGGAAGAGAATAAGCTCTTGATACATTATGTTATACCTTTGTATATATGTTGATTCTTTTTTATATGCCCTTAGGCATATTGGATATATATGGAGGTGTTTGTATCAAATACCCTTGTTGTATAAACTTGAAAGTTATTATGATATATGTGTGTGTGTGTTTTGGATTATCTCTCAGTGACATATCATTTGTGTGATGTGACTTTAGTTTTCATATTTTACTTTTTAGTTCATACACTCTAGATGGCTAGGCATGTGATGGTGCTTATGTATATATATATATATATATATATATATATATATATATATATATATATATATATATATATATATATATATATATATTTGATATGTTGCTATGGTAAATTATTATTTATATGTGGAAATAGAATGTACATAAATGATTTATTATGATGGATGAATATATGTGACTATAACTGCACTAACATTATTTTGTAGATGATTACCTAGTTATTTTATTTACACAACATATGGCCTTCAATTTACAACAAATAATGAAAGGGGAAAAGTTTAAATGTGAGGTGATAAGGAATGAAAAACATAAATAAAAATTGGATGGGAAAAGGGAATATGACATAATCCTTATGATCAAAGTGGAAAATATACTTCTTGAAAGACTTATAAAACACTAAATTCATTGGCTTTGTCTAGATATAACTAGCCTTGACAGAGTCATTTAATAGGAAAAGGTTACCCTCTTTAAATATAGACATGTAGGAAATAGTTTTGAAGAACTTTATCTTTAGACACATTTTTATTTTTCATTGCTTTTACATTGGACTTATATTTATTTTTGTGACCCCTACACCTATTCTCATGTGACTAAGAAGACACATGGGCTCACCACCAAAGGCTAGATGTAGGTGAGTAAGGGACATTTATCCCTAATGCTAACCTCATGCAATTAATAATATGTGAGGGATCACCATAAATGGTCATTAAGAGGGTGAGAGATTTTAAACTTGACTTTTGTATTTCCATAAGCATTTTGATTTTCACAAGAGCATTAAATTTCTATATGCAAGGCCTTTACCCCAAAATATTAACCCCATGAAACTAATAAGATGCAAGGGCTCATCACCAAGGACCAAGATAGGTGAGTAAAGTTACCCTATTTTTTTTAGATGACTCCAAAATACCTAAACATCATAAATTTCATGAAACCTTAGGATTAGGTGAGAAAAATGCAAAGCACAAAAGTGGTCTTCATAAATTTTCATTAGTTGATTAGCCAAAAAAAAAAAGGAGGTAAATTATATAGTGAGATATTATGTCAATAGAAAGGTAAGAACTCAACGCATAATTAAAAAACACATAAAGTATAGTTCCCCTAATGACCTTAACAACCCTAAGAAATATAACTAACAATCATGTAGGTAGAACCAAAAGTGGTAAAAAACTTACACTAGCAACCCTAAATTATAGCTTAAGTGGGTAAACTAATTGGATCCAAACAATGAGGCTTGATGAGGTACCCAAGAATAATGCAACTCTCATAAATTAGAGAAAAGGAGAGATCTTATAGGATAAAAATCCTTTCCAAAATAAATTAAAGTGAGAAATTATGCATGTTATAAAGATGTCAGGCATAGCTAAAATCCATCCATAAGTGAAAAACATAGAGCACATATAGAGGATAACTAATACGTCCCTATATAAGATGTTGAAGCCACATATATTAGATCTTTCACAATGACAAATGCCACTGATGAGATCCTCTGCTTGGAGACTGAAGAAGTCCATCCACATTAAAAAATGTTTCTCCCCTTTTCCAAAGGAAGAACACAAATGGTGTATTATAATTCTACCCATTTGATAATAGAAGATGGAGGAAATAGTACAAATAGATATAAGTAGGGTAAAAAATAAAAGTGTGGCATATATCTAGTAATATTATACATAAGAACTAAAGTAATGACACTAAAGTGAACCTATTAAAAAGGGTGTAATGAAGGGTAGATCACCTTAGAAATGTGAATGGATCCACCAAGTGCCCAATGGATCTCAAACTAAGGTGTGATTTCTATACAAGTAACTATGCTTCTCATGTATAGTAAGAGGGCTAACTGATCTATGAAATGATGGTGTAATGGAAGTAGAGTTTGAAATGGACTATGGAATGACCTATACCTATAAGATAGACTACCCAATCTTTAATGTGTCTAAGATCAGTACACTATCACTCTATAAAGTCAAAAGTGGACTGGAGGTAGGTGCATCAATAACTCACTCCTCAAAATTTTAAATGTGACAAGGAGATGGTAGAGGTGTGTCCCCATCACTATTTTAGTCATTATGCTAGAATAAGAGTCATCAATATCAAAGATGTTATCAGGTTTAGAAGTGTCATCAAATATATGTGAGTCTAATGAAGAATAATGGAATAGATAATTCATTGAAGGAATTTCCATGTGAAGTGGAGATCATGGCTCTAAAAACCTCAAATTTTAATAACAAACTATAGACAAAGCATGAAAATCTATATAGTGAATATCTAGAGGCAAAGAAGAGTTCTCAATTCTCTCACAAGGTGTATTCTCACTAGAAATAGTAGAGTCTTATAAAGTACCAATATGTGATGGACCTATAATAAAAACACTATACATAATAATGGAAGTGGAATCTCTAATGGGATAGTTTAGGTCACGTAGAATCTCATCTTGTAGTAGTGGTTCAACATAAGGAAGAGCATTATCCACCATGGATGTGTCATCATAATAAATATGACTATGAAGAGAGATTAAAATAGTATTCTAATAGATAATAGGAATATAAGGGGGAGGAGTGATATAAATATTAGTAGGATCTCCAAAAAGATACTAAAAATTCTCTAAATAGTGTTGATATGCATGGATAACTACACATGGTGATGTAGATTTCATAAAATGTGCAACAATAAGGTACCATGAATCTTGTCACAAGATTTATCCCACTTAATATACTAATAATGATTAGTAGTGGTACACATCTATCTATATAGGAATGGATTATGATTTTTTTTCATAAGTGTTCCATATACACATGCCATGAAGTATAGTTGGTCTTTCCAAGAAGAACCAATAGTGTAGAATCAACTTTCCCCCACAAGTGTCTCTCAAATTAGGTTAAAATAACTAATAAAAGACACAAAATAATTTCAAGACTACACAAAATAACTACAATGACCCCCTATTTACAATAATGATATATGTTCATGAAGAGGGCATTGGGCACACCTGAGAATGTGTCTAAATGAACAATAATTGTAGGAATCAACACAATGTATAAAATGAGAGTGTATATAAGAGACAAAAAAACATAAATAACACCAAATAATACCCCCTTATAACTATCAACAATGACCCCCTTAAATTTTTAAATATAGAAACATTCATATAGATGTCAAACATAGCTAAAAATGTGTCTTGAGAGATTAGTGCATAATATCAATAATGTGTTCAAGAGGTACAATTTTTTTTTTTTTTGAAAATAGGTAGTTTTATAAGGCATACAAATAAAACCAATTCATATAAAATAAAAAATAATCACTTTTGAAGATGATGACACTCAAATATGAGATATTGATCAAAATTTATGCATGTTTGAAATTTTGCTTGCATCAAAATTTTGGTGGCAAAAAGTGGTGGAAAATTTTTGATCAAATTCTCCAAAAAAATGAGAGTGCTTAGAGAAAAAATTTTAGTTTTTTTTATTCAATTTCCTAAAATAAAACTTATGCCTCCATGGAATAAAATTTAAACACTTTTGGGTTGGAAGTGACCAGGGGATTACTTCTCATATGACCAAGGGTTAAGAACTATTTTAGGTGTTCCCCCTATTTTGATTTTAGGATATTTTTCACATAAAAATATCTAGGATCAAATTTTACATATTCATGGTAGAAAGGTGATAAATCACATTAAATGTCTAACACAGTCTATTTTCCCAATGCTAAAATTTTGACAAACTGCCAAAGCTACCTGCAAGGGTTGAAAACTCTACCTAAACTAAAAAACCCAAAAATATATACATTTGGTATGGCTCCACCAAAAACTAGAAAAGACCCATTTGAGAACTCAAAAACCCTAGAAAACCCCATAAATTATTTCCTGATATGAGAATATTGCTATATGAATATGCATGGAATGACCAAAAAAAATCAAAACTCTCTAAAAATGGCCAAAAATGGTTGTCATGAATCTAGGTCATGTTCACAAATTATTATAAGTTTTTGTAACATTTTATATCTAATGAGGCTATCCATTTTTAAATAGGAGGATTTGGCTTATAGTTTTCACTAATTTCATGAAATCTCATTAAACCTATGAAAACTAAAAAACCAATAAAACTATCAAGCATGCATGCATGAAATCTTACCAAGTATTTTAAAAATGGTAAATTGGCCATTAGATCAGATATTTTATACCATGTTATATGAATCTATTATCTCTGAATGTCATAGATCGCATGAAACACTAGGATTAGGTGAGAGCAATGCAAAGCATAAAAGTGGGCATCATAAATGTTCATTAGTTGATTAGCCAAAAATTAAAAAGGAGGTACATTATATTTTAAAATGTTAGGTAACCATAAAAATAAAAAATCAACTCATAATTATAAAACACATAAGGTGTATTTCCCCTAATGACCTTAACAACCCTAAGCAAGCTGACTAACAATCATGTAGGTAAAACCAAAAGTAGGGAAAAGCCTACACTAACAATTTTTAGGAATAATAATTTTATAATCTTATAATCATTATAAGGGAATAATTTATCATGGAGAATCCTCTAATACAAACTATAGTTTAGCATTTTTCTAATCTATACAAGAAGATGTAATGGGAAGAGGTTTATTCTACTCATAAGAACTAAGGCAAAGACAAATGTAAGATTCTAATTTTGAAAATGATTTTTATGGGATAATTGAGTAATATGGGAATGGGATGATGTGATATGCCACATTTTTAAATTTTCTATACTATGTGAACTAATAACCAAATAATTATTGAAAAACATATCTAAAATGTAGACAAACATGCAACCTATGAAAATGTAATGAAAGTGAGAACCATGTGATATGAAAGTACTAGCTATAGAATTATTTTATAATCAAAGAGTTCATAGACTCACTAAACTTCTTACCCTATAGAGTGCATATCTAATAGTATCCATTGTTAAAGTCTTTTCTCACTAGGTATGGTCCTAACCGATTAGGTCTAAACTTATGACCTTCTCCTTTCTTCTTGTCAATTCAGATGTCATGTCTAAGGACAAGGTCTCTTACATAGATAGGGTGTTCATGGTAATTTTTATTATACTATTTACCCATGAAATTAGTGTAATCAATGTGATTATTTATGGTGGTAATATGATGTTCATCTAAGAAGTCCATCAATGCCTATCTATATTTTTATTGATCAAGAAGGCCCTAGAGGGAAACATGAATGCTAGGTATTTCTACTTTTAAGGGTGTAATATATTTAGACACAAATACTAGTGATTATAGGATTACCCCCATGGGATTCTTGATAGTTATATTGTAAGCCCATAATTTTGGATACATCTATAGAGGTCAATCTTACTTAAAATCTCTAATAGTTTTGACCAAAATTGACTTTAGGGTCTTTTTAGTAAACTCAGCTTGACCATTGGCTTGTAGATAGTACAAGGAGGCTAAATGGTATTATATAGTGAATTTATTACATAGATAATGAATTTAAGGTTTTTTGGAAAGGGACCCATTATTATTAATGATGACATTTAGGACCCCAAACTGGTAGATGATTTGATATAGAATAAACTTTATGATGACTAATCTGGTGACAATTGTCAATGGAATTATATCTAACAACTTGATGAAATATTAAATTAATGTGATAATAAAATGATGACTTTATAAATAATTATGG
>JARHVA010001280.1:977500-1080000 GCA_037957365.1 Torreya grandis | reverse complement strand
TAGTTTGAGACTTAACTTGATTTTATGAATTAATGATATAAGATCGATTGGGGGCTGACTCTATCAGATAAAATTTTATAAAGTTTTAGTGTTAGATTTAACTATATATACACATTGTTTTCACCATTTATGAGGGATAAATAAGAGTTATTTATTCATTTGTACTTCTTTACAATCTTCTCTTACACCATGCTACTTGAGGAATTATTTTATTAGGGTTTATACTTGGAGAGAAGAACTTTTGTCTTATGAAAGATTGAGATTCACTAGGAGGTATTTGTATAGACTATAGTCCATTATCCATCCTTATATTATTCAAAAATACACAAAAAAATCATGTAAATCACCTTTGTACAAGGGAGAGATTGAGGCTTGACAATTTCATCTTCAAGGTAAGTATCTCTAACTTTACTCCTATATTTTAGTAGATAGAAGTAGCATGAGAAATTTCTTATGAACGTTTTTATATCTCCATGCATTAGGATTATATCTATAATTATCTTAATTATAATTATTCTCTTCATGTTTACTTTCATGTTTATTACCCCCATTTTATGCCACAATCTTTGGTTAGCACTAGGTTAGATTTTACTTTACATTACATATACTTTATGAATATAATAAAACATAGGACCTAACTAGGGTTATCACATGGTGTAACTTGAATAGAGGCTTTGGAACCCTCTCTAATTACATTATTATGTTAATGTATCTCTTGGTTAGATATAGAAGATCCATCTTGGTCATGACCATGATTATCTAAATGTACCACCAAGCAGAAGTGTAAGTATGATTTATCTTCTCTGAGCTAGGATTTATTTGTAGATCAACTATATTTTACCTTGTATACATTTTGGTGATCCCAATGTAAATCAAACCCTTGTAGGTTTTATTTCATGCATTAATTTTATTATCATATCAATTATTTTCATTTTTGTATTATTTTATCAAAACTATCAATACAATCTAATATTTTATGTACTAGTTCAACACAAAGTCATTCCAAATTAACTTTTTTCTCTCTGTGTAGGTCTTTTTTGAATATAGGTGATAGGATAAACCAACTCAAATCTATTACATTATTAAATAATATGATTATATACTTCATCGACCTAGTTGAATCTATTCACAATTTTCCTCTTTTAGCATACAAGTTTGTAGACTTAGTTGAACTAGTCAAATTTATTTGTAAATTATTTTTTAGCACACAAATTTTCTAGACTTTATCAATCCAACCAATTATATTTTTAGAATATAAAAGAAACATTTTAACAACATTACATACAATTTACAAATTGAGCATCTTTAAATTTACCAAGGTTCATTATTACCTTCTCTCTCATTTTTATTCTTCATTTACCATCTTGTTTTCATAGTTTGCAGTCTATAAAATTACAACCCTAAAAAGAACTAGCTTGACCAAATCAACAAATTTTTATAGCCTATGTTATCTATAGAAGACTCAATCAACCTGTTCAACTATTCTCTTTTAAATCTTGCTTCCACATTATAGTAATAACCTTGTCAACTTTATTTTGTATTATTTGCATAGAGTGTCGCCTAAACTAACTCTATAGACTTCATAGTCAAATAAATTAACCAATTTTCTTAGTAATTAATTAATTTTTCATTCTAGTTGTTTTCATTATTAGAGTAACAAGCAGAGACTAATTATGTGGTTTTCAATTTACCGATTTAGTCACACTATTTTTCTATTTTACACATACTTCCAAATCACTTAACACTAAAAAACTTAAACATTTTCTTCCCAAGGCCTTCCTACATGGATTCAACACCAAGGGGAAACCTGACTTGGTTTTTTGGCCAAGTATAAAGATGTGGCTAATGTTATATATTGGAAAATCACCTTACACCATTATTATTGTGGCATTTTTAAGTTAGGGGGTAGGTTCCAACACCAATCTAGTACCATCGCCAATATAGATCCCTTTCAACCTAGACTACCTGAAACTTCCATAGATTTATTTCTAGTTCCTTATTATAGCCAACTCCCTATCACATTAAGTTCAAAATTTATTATAAATTAAAAACATATAATAATTACCAATTAATTTATCATTTACATTCAAGTTTTGTTTCTTGCTCTTTGATCATTATATTTTGTATTAAATTTTATTACTAGTCAGTGTTATTATAAGTTTTATGTTATGTGCTAAAATTGAATCAAACACATTGATATAATTGATTATATGCCTCATTATATTTATTTAACTATTATCTTGCAAAATAAATTACCTATTTTATAGAACATAGTCATCCATGTCGACATAGTCTCTTACAATTATCAAGTTTGATTACCTCTAGTACAAAATCACCTTAAAAGATAATGTATCTTTTTAGGCTATTCATGTTCTCCTTATGGATTACACAATCAACCTATCTAACTATGTATCTTTTTATCCTATTTTATTTCTCCATATATAGTACATAGCTAACTTATCTGACTATGTATCTTATTGATTTCCTCAATTTTACCATCTACATAACACAGTTGAACAACTCAACTATGTCATTTACATATTGTTATGTTAATATTTCCTACTAACTTTGTTAACCCTACCAAATTTGTACCTATTGGATAATATTGTTTTATATTTGTCCAACTCTATCCTTTTTTTTCATCCTTGCTTCTTCATTTTAGATTTTGCCTTTAAGCATCATGAAATCCCCTATCTTAATATTTTTGAATAACTTGAATCTATTTAGATGCTATATGTGATGTTATTTTATTCCTACCTTTACTACCAAAGAATATATTCACTCTTGAATCACATTTTCTCTTCCCTCATCTTTGGATTATAATATGGTCTAAATCACTCCAACATATGAGATTGGTGGATCACGTCCATTTTATATTTATCAAGATAATTCTCACTTAAAATTTATATACCATACTATGGGGGAAATTGACACAATCGTATCAAATAACCCCATGGGAAACTTTATCAACACCAACAACCCACCTCCTACTAATCTACCACATAATAACCCTCCCCTAATACCAATTTGGGGAATCTCCCTCCTACAAATCTTAATAATCCTCATCCCAACACCAACCCACCAATTGATATAAATCAAATTATTACACAAATATTTCAATAAACTAACATCATGAAAACATTACCTCTCAAATGATTCAACTAAAACATCATTTGATAAATACGACTAATTATCCCCATATTCTTCTTCCCAAAATAACCAAAATTCCATCCCTCCACCTCTTAAATATTCTATAAGAACTGTCATTTCACAAATTATAATGCACAAAAATATGATTCAAAACATTAAAAATGAACCTTTATCCCCCTTCATTATATCTATTGATATTGGTAATATATCTCCAACTATTAAATATGATGGGACTAAAGAACTTGCATCTTTTCTCAAATCATTCGATAATATTTATAAAGAGTGGATCCAAACTAATACCTTCATCACTACAAAAAATTTAGTTAAAACCTTTATAGGAAATGCATTAGAATGGTATAATCAAATTCCTCAATATTCTATATGTAAACTTGAGGATTTAGTCAATAATTTAGTTAAGGAATTTCAACATAATGATCTTCCTAAAAATTGGCATTCATTTCATCAATGCTAAGCAATCCCCTATTGAATCATCTCATGATTTTATCAAATTATGGAAATCTTTGGTTCATAAAGTAGATCACAACATGATTTATGAAAACTTTTTCAAACTTTTCATAATGGCCTTAACACCTCTCCAATACAAGGTTCAAAATTTTACCCCCCAAACTTTAAATGATGTTATCGATCAAGCTAAGTGACAAGACTTTCTAATGAAATAGTTTGAACCTAACACTAAAAATGTCAAGGTATCTTTCCAACATTCAACTAATGAAATCATTGGAAATCCTCAACCAAAATTAGGAGAAACCAAAATGGAAATTCCCCAACCTTCCCATATGTCGCTAACTATGCAAGAAATGAAACAACTTTTAGTGCCTTCTAAACATTCATGTATGCTAATAATCCCCCTTAATGATATGACCCTAACATTTTTTTTTGGTTTTATGATGATATAGGTCATTCCCATGAAACATGTCATGAGATTACAAAAAAAATCATTTCTTTTATGCTAGGAAATACATTCAATCATGATATCATGATCAAAATCCATCATCATAATTATGTTAATGATTCTCAAAAGAAACAATATTTCAAATCCTATTTCTCTAACAATCCAAAAAAAATTCTCTACATCCAACCTAAAACACTCAAACAAGGATATTTTCATTATTGATGTTGACTATGACCAATACTATACCAATTCCTAATATGTAAATGCAACTAAAGTTAATTGTCGATGAAAACCTGCCCTCAAAGATCCAATCACAGTACCAAAGAAACCATCACTATAAGAGAAATTTTTTAAAAACACTACTACCACTAACCTACCTTTAGAAACCAATGAGTAACCACTCCCTCAATTTGAACCTCCAACTACCTCTCTTATTCCTAAGAGTATTTTACCTTCCAATCCTTGTGTTGGTTCTTCCTCTTTAAAAACTCATTGGAATTTCTTAGAGGAACTTAACTCTATGCCTTGAAAAATTCCTCTCATGGAGTTATTTCACACTTATCCCTATCATTTTAAATTCCTAATGTAACAACTACAACAAATTAAAGAACCATCTTCCCTTGAAATATAACAACCTTCTCATGAGCCTCCACTAACAGAAGTCCATGCCATTGAAACTCTTTGTCCTTATCAAATCCTTCCATAGAGTTCCTTGAATAATAAATTATAAATGATTAAATTATCTTTCACACTAATGAAACACATTTATATATTAAAATATCCATTAATACCACCCTTATTCGTAAATTATTATTATATGAAGGGTCAAGAATTAACGTGATATTTGTTTCGCTCATTAAACAATTTGGATATAAAAATATCATCTCAAGAAAAATCATCTAACATGTCATGGATTAGACAATACCAATAAAAATTTGTTTGGTTGTATTCGGATCCCTCTTACTATTGGACCCAAAACTATACATACCAATATTATGGTTCTCAACTTACAATTATCCTATAATATAATCCTAGGTCATCCATGGACACAATGTATGAGGGCCATTACCTCTTCTAGTAGCCAATGTATCAAGTTAATTAATAATGGAAAAATGGTATAAACATGAGGCTGATCCTAACCCATGGAGTATTCAAATTTTCAACCCCAAATCTTAATATTAGATTCCAACTATTCTAATAATTAATAGTGCACCTTTACTTAAATTTGTTACTATGAATCCATATTTATAGATCACTCTTGTCGATTATAATTATGATGAGCCAAATGATTTTAAAAACATGTAATACTACCAATATACCCCCTTACATTTAGTAGTGGCTCCCTCCTTACTTGTTACTTCATGATTGTACCATCCCTCTCATCAATGAGATCATCGATTTATCTCCTCCATGTAATGTACATGAAGCATCTTATACAAAATATTATTTCACTTGTAATGACTATGGAGTGGCCAAATTATTTCAAGACCTTTTAGCTATATCACCTCTTAAATATAGTGATCTAGGTGTATCACCTTCTAAAGTTACTTTAGAGACACAAACATGTACTATCTCTCCCACCTATGATGATAACTACTTTATGGCCCAAGGTCAATCACAAGACTTGGATGATCAAAACTATCAGTAAACCTTAGCTAAAAAACATGATTTCAATCAATATGTTCATAATATTTCCATGGATATTAATTTAAAACAATAAGGTCATATACCTCCAATTTATTATCCACTTTTTGATACTCCTTGGGTTGTTGAACAAATTTTACCTCTCACAAATTTAGAAATCTCAAAATATTCTATACCTCCTATCACACTAGCCACTCTACCAAATCCCCTCCATGTCAATGATTTTAAAGATACACCTATTATCAATTTAATTGAATCTAATCAACCTTCCTCCATAGTTCCACATACTCCAATATCACCCTTGATGTTAAGGTAACAAATGTATTCTAGATACATTTTGAATATGATCACTATGGTAACAAAATCATTGATCTTAAATCCAATGTGGAATATTGTGGTCCTTTAGCTATTTTACCTAGTGATGAAGCCATACTTGATGTGTTCTCCATGCCTGAGAACCTCAACTTCCTCAGTAGCATCATAAAAATTGGAATTTTAAATGAAAATATCCTCATTTTAATAACTTCATTGATATCATAAATCCCAAAACCAATCCCATTTCTTCTCTTCCCAATGTGCCATATCATTTTCAATATGTAAATGTTATGCTTATTAAATAAACCATGAGAATATAATATGGTACACCCTCATGTCATCAATGTATAATTGTTTCAAGATAACTTAAAATGATCGATCACGATAATTTTAGTCTATTCTTTGATAAATATCATGACACTTTTTCTTGGTCATATGAGGACATGCCTAGTATCGATCCTAGTATCATTGTGCACAACATAATCAATTACCTAGATGCTAAACCCATTCAAAAAAAATAATGGAAATTTCCACCTAAAGTTTCCACTCCATAGCATAAATAAATTGTTAAACTATTAGATGCCAAGTTTATTAAACCTATGGACTATTTTTAATGGGTTTCAAACATTGTTTCCATTTACAAAAAAGTCACCAGGGTTATTCACATATGCATTGACTTCTACAATCTTAGCCTCACTTATTCTAAATATAATTTTCCATTACCTTTAATAGATGTCATCATATATTCCACTACTAGATATGAAATATTATCACTCATGGATGGTTTTTTGAGCTACAATCAAATTAACATAACCCTTGAAGACTAATATAAGACAATATTCACTATGAAATGTGGTACCTGTTACTATGTTAATATTCCCTTTGGCCTTAAAAATTCTAGATCTACCTATCAATGGGATATGACCCACATTTTTCATGATCTTATACATAATATTATGGAACCTATGTAAATGATCTCATTACCAAACCTAAAATTTGCAAAACAAATATCTCTGATGTAGCCATCATCTTTGATCAATTAATCAAGTATAAAGTTAGAACTAACCCATACAAGTGTATTTTTATCATTAAATATGGTAAAATACTAGGATTATTAGTCTTTATTCATGGTATTAATGTTTATCCCACTAAAATCAATTCTATAATCAACATGCCTATTCCTCATTGTATTTTTTACATTTGTACTTACCTTGATAAGCTTGGGGAAATCCAATAACTCATCCCCAAAATGGCTTATCGTATATACATTATTAATTTCCTTCTTAATAAATGTAATGCTTTATAATATACCAATCCCTATCATAAGGCATTTGACAACATGAAATAATCCTTTCTCCATCTTCCTACCCTTCATCCACCTTCCAATGATCATCCTTTAATTTTGTTTACTTCTTTTATTCTCGTATCAATTGGGGTAATGCTTTCCCAATAATATGATATCGATAGGTAATTTTTTTTACTATATTATTTGAGGCCTCATTAATTATGAAAAATGTTATAATAAAGTCAAACATGATTGTGTCACTATCTATTTTACATTTGAAACACATTGTCACTACATAATCTATTAAACAACCTATGTCATTGTTCATTCTGACCCATTTTATCACTTTTTATCTAAAGAATTTCTACCTAAAGATAGAATTTTCAATTGGATGGTTCTCTTAGTTTAATTTAACCTTCACATCATAACAAAAAAATCTATTAAAGGTAAATTCATTACCAACCAACTTATAGTGGCACACATATAGGTTATAAATCACCTTCAAGATAGTCCCCCCAATGATAACATTCTCTATATTGAATGTCTCAATAATTTTATCTCTCTTAAATATTACTTCCATAATTTTAATATTTATTTAGAGGAAATTAATCAAAAATATACTTTTCATTCTTGATACTACTAAATCCAAAGTAGGTATCAAAGAGCTTCCTTAGGTCACTATCAATTTTCATTAAGACACTCAGAACCTACACTTTGATGGTGCCAAATTACTCTAAGGATATGGTTTAGGTTATATTATAATTAATAATAATGTTAAAATAATATATTTATAATTATATTTAACCTTTGATGTCACTAGTAACATGGTACAATATGAAGCATTAGTCTTAGGCATGAAAGCAACACCTAACTTAGATATTCCATATCTTCACAGTTTGGGTGACTCCTAACTTGTTTACTGCCAGGTTAATAGTGACTACCAATGTAAAATTGAAAATATTATCTTATGATCAAATTTATACCACCCCTACCAAATAGTTTTCCTCTTTTACCATTGAGACCATTATAAGAGATTATAACTCTATTGCTGACTCTCTTGCTTCTTTGGCATCCTTATTTCATTTGCAGTAAGTACTTAGTGATTCCCAATTTCTTATTCAATTAATAAATTACCCATCTTATATCCAATCACAAGATTCACTTGTCTATGATATTGAGGTTATCACTATTTTAAATATCACATGGTAGACAAAAAATATCCAATTCCTTGAACATCAAACTTATCCTCTAGACATAGATTCTCATGAAAAGACTAGAATTTGGAAACAAACTTTTAAATATGTCTTTCAATATAATACCCTTTGTTATATTAATGCATAAGGTACCCTAATCCACTATATAATTAAATAAGATGTCCCTCCTCTCCTTGAACAAGAACATGGAGGAATATGTGGTGGTCACTATAGCAGATATGCTACAACATGCAAATGCCTACATATGGGATACTTTTAGCCTACTTTAGAAAATGATGATATCAATTTTTGATAAAAATTTTAGTCCTTTCCAACTCCATGATGATATAATACATTCACCACCTAGTGAGATCCAAACTATAGAATCTCCTTGGCCATTTTACATGTGGGTATTAGATCTCACTGATAAACTACCTTAGTTACAAGATGGTCATGTTTTTATCATCACTACTATTGAATATTTTACCAAATAGGTAGAATCCATGCCTATTATCAATGAAAAAAGAACTAATATTTATAAATTTATCTTTTACCAAATTATTTGTTATATTGGATTTCCCCATACTATCATTTTTGATAATGGTGTCAATTTCAAGATAAAGGATGTGAGGTAGTTATGTTCTAAATTTAAAATATCTGACAAATTCTTCACACCTTACCATCCATAATGCAATGGAAAATATGATAACACTAATAAAATAATTAATAAAATCCTCCAAAATAACATCTAATAAACTTTCATAGATTGAAATCTTCATTTATATCCTACACTTTGGGCCTATTGTACTAGCAACCATATTACTACTTCGGCAACATTATTCTCACTAGTCTATGGTTCTGAACCTATATTACCATTAGAATTCAATATTCCCTCATTAATTATATATATTCATGGTATCATTCCCAATTAATAATTACATGAATATCAACTTTGTGATTTACATCTTTTTTATGAACACTATCTACTCGTTCTTCAACATAACTACCAATATAAGGCTCATATCTCCATGTAACATAATAAAAAGGTTAAATTTTACACATTCAATATTGGTGATATAGTCCTTTAATTAGACTTTACCCATGATAAATAATGAAAATATGCCAAAAAATGGTGGGTCCATTATTTAGTGAAAGATATTTGTGGTCCTATCACCTATTGCCTCCAAACTAATGAAGGCCATATTTTCAAATAACCCACTAATGGACAATTCTTAAAGATATATCTTACTTAGATATTTCCCTTCTTATCATGCTTCCATATTCTATCCTAATAACACTTATTTTATGATTTATACATGGATATCACCCTTTTTAGGAGTGTATTTTTACAAAAACCTTAGTTCCTTCCCTTGGTCCTTTAGTTTCCTTCTCTCATGAGTTGCATTGCAATATTTTGGATCAGACCCAATTTTCTTAATGAATTAATTTTGCATTTATTTATTGATTTTTAATTTCAATTTTTATATCTTCCAATGATATATACACCCACTTGGGTTTTCTCTTTTATTATTTTTAGTGTAGTACCATGGATAAGACTAGTCCCTCCTCATAAATACCATTTTTACCATTTTATCTTCACATACTTTATTCACCTTCTTAGGTTTCTCTTTTGTGAGTTACAGTGTATGAACATGGATAGTGATTGTAACTTCCTCAAAAATACCATTTTTTCCTTTATTTTACCCAATTGGTTTTCTCTTTTATGATTTTTAGTGTAATACCATAAATAGGACTAGGCTCTACTCATAAAATCAATATATTATTTCAAAACATTCCTTTACCAAACTGAGTGTTCCTTTTATATAATGTTAATAAATGGTTAGAATTTTGTGATCCCATATTCTTATCTTTAATTTTTGTTTCTTTTTTAGAAAATACTTGCACAAAAACCTATGTTAGCATATTTCCCTATAGTTATATATATTCTTATGATAAAGAATTACACTTACCTATCATTGTATACCTTTTCATTTTTCACATTTTTTTTCAATTTGAATAAATTGAAATTGTTTCATGTTTATTTTTCATCTTTATTTTATTTCATTTCATTCCACCTTGGATAAAAAAGGGTTAAATTCAAGATAACACTTTTATTTCACATGAATTAATAAGATTCTTAGACACTATGCTCTCTAAATTCTCTTTCTTAGCAACCAATTCCAAAATTTTCAAATGATAGTCATTTTTAGCACCCATGTTTGGTTTTTAAAATATATATGGAGGAATATAAAAATCCATACAAATTTAAAATCTAAATCATTTAAAATAATAGGTAATGATCAAAAGGCAACATATAAATTCAAAATTCAACATCACACCAAATGACATGATTTATAGCACATCTCTTATCTCTAATAAAAGATCAGACTCCATATTTGGACTCATGATATATATTATGTCCATTGGGTAATGGTAGGCCAAAATATTAGACTATGATAATTCAAAAAATATCTATAGTGCTACCTATTGTCTCGTACAGGTACCCGATCTTCATAGTAGATCAATGACTCTGTAAGGGGTCTTAAGAAATGGGGAACATATTATGAGAAGGTAATTCCATTTTAATTTTCATGCATATATCCTTCATGGGATGATATTCATACTTGATTTGATGACCTAATATTTTTGTGGTTAGGATATGTTCTTCAAAGTCCTTAATCTTAAAAGTCTTCTTATTTTGACAAACCTAATCTAAGTGTCTTGACTTTGATAAAGATTTTATCTACCTTGATTTTTACTTCATTTACCCCACCACCATTTCATTTACCACTTGATAGGTAAGTTTGATTCTAAATCTATTTCCCCACTTCTATATTCCTTCTTCTTCACATCTTAAAACATGCTAACACTACTTTTTTCAATTTTATCTAACCTTAGAATAAAACCATATACTTGAGTGACTATGTATTATCTTATTTATACCATTGATTTAAATTTATATAATTTCCTTAATTTATTTGAAATAAAATCATTCTCACTCCTTTTTTTTTAAAACTATGTCCATTTCTATTTTTTTCATTATCATTAACTTTTTTAGATAACTACATCCATTTCTATTATTTTTATTGTACCTCCTTTTTTAGATAACTGCATCCATTTCTACTTGCATTACTTTTTCCATTAATTAATGAGGTTGGATTGTTACTTCTCACCCCCCATGTTTTTTTCCATTTTATGTTATTTTTCCATTGATTATTGAGTAAGGATCATTACTACTCACTTATCAATGTTATTTTACCATTGTTCACCCATACTTGTATAAGTAAAGATTGTTACTGCTTTCACATTGATGTTTGATTACCATTTTTTTACTTTTAACCTAAGTTTGACTTGGTTTGTTTACTTTTGTTACTTAAGATTTACTTGTTTGAGTTTTGTAGTCATGTAGTAGCCTTGGATTTTTAGTTACCTAATTTAATCTAAATTTTAACTTGGTCATGTGGTCCTAACTTAACATTTATCACCCCAGCTTACCAAATTTCCAAGTATGTGATGCCTACACATTTTATTTATCTTGGCTCTCCTGCATTTTATTTTTTCTCTTTAGTTTTGTATCCATGGGTTTATCTAAAGTAGTCTTTGTGCCCTCCATGATCAAAACTAAAAACACAATAGACAACCATATAGTGATAAAGGTTTATAAAGTTATGCATACATTACTTTTAATTTCAATTATCTCCTTTTAGTCATTTACTTTTAGTTATTTTATTCTTTAAAATATTGTAATTTATTTAGCTTTAGTGTTGAATGTTATTATGTTCTTTTATCGAAGCACCATCTTATGTTACACCTAAGTGACACATGATGAGATTCAAGTGGGGCATATGTATACATATAATAGTTTCAAAGAATAAATATGGATGATTTCTCTCTTAAAAGAACCCATTGAGCCTCAATATCTATAAGTGCATACCTCAAAGGGTGCACCTATCAAAGGAGTGGGAAAACCATTGGTGCTTTGCAAGATTTTTATCCCCTATACCGCCAATTTTAATCTACACAAAAATTCTCCTATACACTTACCTAAGCTTTAACACCTCCATTACACAGTCCTTCATGTAATTCACTACCTTATTTATCCCCTTCCTAAGACAAAAACCCTTTTTGACATTTATCAAACAAGGTCAACCTAGGATGACCCTATACTTAAATAATATTTATATGTTATGGGACTCTATCAGCCTTGGCCGACCTAGTCTAGGACCTAACTTAATTTTACGAATTAATGATATAGGGTGGTTTAGGTTGACTCTATCGAATAAACTTTCAAAAAGTTTTAGGGTTAGATTTATCTATATATACACATTATTTTCACCATTTTTGAGAGAGATATAAGAGTTATTTATTCATTTTTGCTTCTTTACATTTTAATAATAAACCATTATACTTGAAGAGTTATTTTATTAGGGTTTATACTTAGAGAGAAGAACGATTATCTTTTGAAATCTTGAGATTGACTAGGAGGTCTTTGGCTAGACTATAGTCCATTATCCATCCTTATCTTCTTCAAACATACACAACCTCTTGTGAAGTACCTTTGGCCAAGGGAGAGATTGAGTCTTGATGATTTTATCTTCAAGGTAAGTATATCTAACTTTACTCCTCTGTTTTAATAGATAGAAGTAGTATAAGTAACATATTTTAAATGTATTTCTCTCTCCATGTATTGTGATTATATCTATACATATAGCTTAATTATAATTATTCTATGCATGTTTAATTTCATGTTTATTACCCTCATTTTATGTCACAATATTTGGTGAGAACTAGGTTATAATTTACTTTACTTTGAATATATTTTATGAATATAAGAGAACATAGGACCTAACTAGGGTTATCACATGGTGTTGCTTGACTAGAGGCTTTAAAACCCTCTCTAGTGAAATTATTGTGGTAAGGGATACCCTAGTTAGGTCTAGTGTATCCATATTGGTCATGACTTAGATTGTCTAAATGTATCAACAAGAAAAAGTGTAAGTATGATTTATCTTCTTTGAGATAGGATTAATTCATAGATCAGCTATATTTTCCCTTGTATACACTAGGCATGCCATCCTTCATGAGAAAAAAAGGGAACCTCTATTAGGGATCCTTGGGTAATCATGGGTTCTAATGTTAATCTCTATCTTACCTACCATCACTATATGAATTATCTCCTTGAGTAGTGGCATAGTCAAGGAGAATGAGTAGTTTGGTTATTTATTGGTGAAATTGGAGTCAGAAAAGAAATCTGACCAAGTGCAGGTCAGAGTAAGATGGCTGACATATCTAGAGGTAATAGATATAATGAATTAGGGACTATGGATAATCGGTATGGCCTTATCATAATGTGATCTATGAGAATAATTTAAAGTGGTTCAAAAGTGACAAGGGTAGAACATGAAGTATGACTTGTCTATATACATTTAAATGTTGAGTAGCAATATTGATAATTATTGGAATGTTTTTTATGAAGGGTAATTCCTTCATTCCTAGATACCTTTACTATGTAAAGGTTTGGTAGGTTATCTAACCCCTCCAAATATTATTGGCCTGTATGTCCATATAAATCATAGGTCCCCACCCTCTGTGGATCAAATGGGAGGATAAGGGGAGTGCTTTTCTATAAGAGGTTGATAATATTGATTATAGACATAGTGGATATTGCCAAGCCAATGCTTGGTTTTGGTTTAAAGGTCAATTTAGATAAAATTAGATTTGAGGTTGTCATAGCCTTTTATGGTGTTATGCATGGTGGAATAATTGGTTTCCCCATAACATGTTTTTTATAGGAAATAAAAGGGGATGATGTTGACTACCAATCCATTATCAACTATAGCTCTCTTCACTTGATTTTTATAGATACATACCTATAAAAATATGGCCAAATGTCATATCATTTAATTATTAGAGTTAGGGGGAAGGATTTGTATTATAAAATAAACAACCAACATCTTGTGACACTTAACTAAGTGGGAACATGTCTAGATCAATGCAGTTGATATAATCTTATAGAGGAAGGGTAACACTAGATAAATGTCCCATCCATAGGGCATTAATCATGGATGACTAGTGAGTGAAGGATTTATTGAATAAGTTTAGGAATGAAATGTGGGAGAATGATTTGTTAAATTAGAGATTAAATCATAGTTCCCCATTAGATTAGGAGTAGAATCCATTTCCGTAAACTTTTAGGGGTGGAGGGACATAGGATGATAATCTCTAGTGATATTAAAGGTGTTTTCCTCCTCTTTAATTATAGTTCTATGATCCCTATATTTTGGTTTTACCTTGCACTCCTAATTGAGGAGTTACATCAATGTTCATGGTCTAAGAGGTGAAGGCTTCAACATCATTAATACTTACCACAATGGGTTGGTTATGGTTAGAAGCATGGTTTTATGGGACACCATACCATTCAATTTGGGTTATACATGTTTGATGACTGAGGAAACATTTTGATAGATTTGGAGATTTTAATTTTGAGGGGCAACAAAATCACTAAAAAAACATGGTTGATTGTGTTAACACTCAGGAACATATCTATGAATGTTTGCATTTGATCTTCTAGGAGTATTTTTAATGATTTTTTTTATATTCCCTGTAGTTTTAATTGTCATGATTGATAACTCAATGAAAGTGTAAATAAACATAAGGATCATAGTCCCTAGGTCTCATGTTTTACCCTTGTTTCCTAAACCCTTATTAATTATTTTATGGGAAATAGGTTTGGTTCTAAAAATGGAGGTATTATTCACCTACTTGATATTGATTTTGGTTATGGTTATAATTTTATGAATTTCATGGTGGTATCTAGTTGAAGTCAACTACATGGATGGAATGAGGGTGATTCTAGGTTCTAACCCCCATGTTATTATTGTTATTTTTTTTTACAAGTTGATATTGGTTTTTGTTCATGGGGTTTGGATTATTTTTATGGTTAGTTACACCATTATAAATGGTATTCCTATTTCTATTTAGGATTTTAGGACATTATTTTTTGGTATTATTTGGGATTTCACTTTGAAATAACCCATTGTGTTGGCTTGTAGTGATAATGCACCTAATGGTCTAATAATTTTGATAACCACTATTGATAGTTACTTGGTGAATTCATAGGGTGATATCAAGAGATTATTCATTGGATCAATATGGGAATTTTTGGAAATCCTCCCTCATATCCTTATTAAGGTAATGGAGGAAGAGATCACATAATTATCATTGATCCATATTTGGTATGTTGGTAGAGGAATATAAACCTGACACCATCTTGTGATGAAATGGATTGCTAACTCATTATGTTTTCACTTGATGTGAAATAATTCATGTATGCAAGTCTTCAAGAGTTTTTTCATATTGAAATATTTGATAAACTCATCCATGAGTTGGTGGAAATAATGTATAAACCCCTTAAGGAGGTGGTAATATCAATCAAGTGCTATCCATTCTAGGGTCTTAAAGAAGATTTTTTCAACAAGCCCATCCCAAAGGAGGATTTACCTAATGGTTTTATCATAGGATTTTATGTGTGCATTGGGATCCATTTCCCCTATCCATTTTGGAAGGTCTGGTAGGGGGTATGAGAGATGAACGCCACGTATGTTAATATCAATAGGTTCCTTGAGGTACTTATCATAATTACCATATTGTTAAAGTCTATTTTTATCATAATGGGTTTGGAATGAAAAAGTGGGGTCACACAAGGGTTGTCTTGGTAACCAATAGAAGGGATGGAGGTAGCCTAGTGAGGAAAATTGGAGTAAGCTAAATAATAGTTATCTAGCTAAGCATATATTCAAATACATGTGAAATTAAAGGGAAATTTTGTTAGATGTAGGAGGTGTAATAGATTTTTGCAATGAGTTATACATTGTTTTTACATAGCTTGGTGCTACATAAGGTGGGATATAGATTATCTGTAGGGAGGAGTATATGTGGTAGGTAGGTAGCTTAGAAGTGTGAAGAACAATAAATTATTGGATATTGAATCATTTTATATATGTAGAGTTTAATTATATACACATCTAATTGGGTCTTGAATGGGTTATTGATAATATAAATATCATCTATAGGTTTCAAGGTTTGGGAGCTCTTAAGTGTGCATATCCCCAAGGGGTTGTGAGAGATAGGGTGGTGGGGGTATAAGTTTTTGGTATACTAGAAGCATATAATCTTAATTTAATTATGTAGTATTAGGTAATTCTATGCTTGGATGAGAGGAGGAAATGGATGATATGGTTTTGGGCCCATCCCAGAACCCAATGCTTGTTGATTGTTCTCTAGGTCATGAATATGACTCACTAGGGTACTAATGAGTTGGTTTGGTCCCATGTTGGTACTAGGCCTAAAGACTTCCTATATAAGAGGGATGAATGCATGATATAATTTATTTTGAATATTTTGATTTAGGGTGTGAAATATAGGGTTCATGTTTGTATTTTATATAGGTGGGATGAAGGGGTCTTAACTCTTGCTAGGAATGTGCATGATCATTTGCATATAATTAACCTTATCCTCTAAGTGACAAATCCTTCTTAGGTAATGATCATATTTGGATATAATTTATATGTCCAAGATTTGTAATATGATGGATCTCTTTGTGTCCTTGAAATGGGTTACCACACCTCCCCTAGTAAGGGTCATATCATTAGAGTTTGGGTGGTTACTCATAGTTTCATATGCATCTCATATTTCTTGAATAGATACCCTACTCATAGTCTAAGTGTTGGGATGAGAGTAATCATAGAGTTGGTAGTTTATTTTGGTGTCAAATGTTTTATTTTTCAAAATCATCAATGAAGTCTCACTAGAGTTGATTCAGCTTCCCCTATAGCCTTCTAGGCTATGAGATATGATATGTCATGTCTAGACATATTCTATGGGTATATGGATACCTATAGAATAAATGGAAGGAGGAGGGAAGATGTATAAGGGAAATAAGAAGAGGAATAAATAAGATATGAAAAGGATGAATTCCTTCACATTAGGTTCACTAGTTTGTATGTAGTGAATATAACACTCTAATTTGTACACTCGACTCCCTAAGGTTAGGCTAAGGAAGACAATGCAATGGATGGGATATGGATTTGGTTTGTTGTTAGGTGGAATGAGATTCAAAATGTGTGGTGGAAATGGGTTATTTTGATGGAAAAAATAGACCTAATTAGTGTCATAATTCTCATTGAGAGTGTCAAGTTGAGATGAAATATAACTCCATAGTCCTTTAGTTTCAAGGATAACAAGAAGGCAAAGCTCATGGTCAATACTAGGACTATGGAAATGGGGGAGATTGAGATGAATGACTCATGGAAAAATGTCTACTCTATTAGATTAAATATTCCTAATAAATGTCATCCAAAAAATGTGAATGATATTAAATAAGGCTAGACCTAAGGAGGAGGTATGAATGGGAAATTAGGTTTGGATGATCTTATTTTGGTGTCTTCTATTATTATGAAGGATGATTATGGGTTGATCAAGAATTATTTATTACTCATCCAAGGAAGTCAAGGATTAAAAATTAATATGAGTAATTGAGGTGTAATAGGATACCTCATGTCTTAATTTAGTTTTAATATCATACTATATGATAACTATAGGACTAGGTGCTCAAATCCTAGGGAATAAACCATGGTAGAGAAGATTAGGTGTCTCGAGAAGGGTCATCCAAAGAAGGTTAGGAAAAATCCAAGGTAAAAGGTATGGGCTTGTTTACTAAATGGCTTATTATGTGTGTTTTCTATGATTTTTGAATAAACACTTTGTATAGGGTACTTGCACATATAGGTAAGGCTTGGACAAAGTGTGGATTTTTACATATGTTGGCAAGTCTTCTTGGCACTATTTTTGTATTTTTTGGGGTTTTTTTTTTTGAGTTTATGAAAGTAAATACTTGGTTTATAAAATTGAAATGTTGAAATAAAAAAATAAAAATTCTAAAAATAAATGAAAACAAAACTTATTTTTATTCCTTTCCAATGATTCACAATTAATTCAAAATAGAAAATAACAAACTTATCTATTACTCAAAGTGATTATTTTTTCTTAACTTTATCTAGATGCAAACTAGTTGATGTTTTTTTTATTTTTTTTATTTGAGGTGGATTAAGAATTAAAATTAGTCCTTCTAGGCATGAAAGTAATTAAAAATAAATATGATATAAAAAAACAATGTCACAATATTTTATTTTAACTTTATTTGTGTACAAACAAGCTAAACTAGCCTTCCAACTTTCCTAGTTTTTTGTAAATGTGATTTTCAATTGATTTTCTAAAAGAGACACAATAAATACAAGTTATAATTTTATTTTTTTTAGATGAATAAACAAAACTTTTTATTCATTTAAAATAAACAAAATAATATATATTTTATCTCTTTTTATGTGCCTAAGATTATCTAAATTTTTGTGATTGACTAGTTGGTTGTTTGGAATGCAATAAATTTGTTTTGATATTGGAAATAAAATACAATATTGTCTAAAAATGTTTTGAGAAATCACTAAAATATTAATGTGAATTGTAAATACCCTCATGATAAAACAATGTGACTATGATAAAGTAATGGTTATACTTCCTTGGCAGTGCTGACTATGAAGATAAGAGGATTATGCACATGATAAATGCTAGTTTAACAATGCTTAAATTATTAATTTAGGATGCAATTAAAATTACATATGCATTATGGTTATATATGAATATCACTTCATGACCTTTTGAATTTATTGGTAAGATAATTATGTTGTTTTAAGTAAATGATCTAGCATGTTATAATTACAATCTTTGACTATTAGGATAGTAGATTTCATGGGTGCAATAAGTGTGTAGGAATAGGTCATTATAAATTAAGGAAAAAACACTACACCAGACATTTTTGCATCATGTGTGATCCCACTTCTAATCCAAATCTTATCTTGAACCTTGCTTTATTCTAATTGAATTCCTTGTATAGCATTTGACCCTTTCTTTAGTCTTAATGGATTTTAATGGATTGTGATCATTGTTGGGTTGGTGGAACACTTTTGGTTGGTCATATTCAATGCACAAGGACAAAGTAGACCAAAGTCTAAAATGCCTTATTATAGAATTATATAGTTTTCCATTAATTTAACTTAACTTTAACCATATTAGGGAGGTGGATTACCTTCAAAAGAAACCTTAGGAATCTACTAGAGCCACCATGAACCATTTTGAATTGAGAAACACTCACCCATTATGAAGGGAAGGGATGATAATTAGAGTGGTTGGTTGATATAAGGAAAGAACATACACATGTCATGTTCTGATTGGGTTGTAATAAGAAGAGAATACCTATTTAATGAAGGTAGGTCTCTTAGAAAAAGGTTTCATTCTATGGGATTAAAAGTTAAGAACTTTTGGGCCAACCTAAAGGAAAAGGGAAGGGGAAAAAGTAGAGAAACTAAAGAGGGAGAAACTCAACTAGTAGAGACTTATATAAAATATCCATGGAAGGGCCTGGATCATTCGGTAGGTACCCTATTGACTTGAATATCCTATTGTTTGACTAAAATAAGTTTGTGTGATTATTGATTGAGTTACCACATTCAAGAATAGTAAGGCCACTTGGATTACTTCTTTTCTTTGATTATTTTATGATAGTTGTGATTGGGTCACCCCATAGTGTTTGACCCATAGTATAGGAGCCAAGAGTTGAGATACTCCTCCATGATGGTTCTATCTGCTTGTATTTATGCTTACTATAATAGTAAGTAATGTTATGTAAGAGTTTTGATGTCTTGAAAGGTGACATTATTCATGATGGAGGAAGTGGTAGGTCTCTCATGTTGGAAATGATGGTAGTTTTCTTAAGTCGTCTCATGACTGATTATAGAATATATCATAGTGGTTGTATGATTGATGGGTCCTATCTTTTAGATCTTTGTGTTTTCTCTTTTTTTTATTTTGTTTGATAAAAATATATTTGAAGTTGGTAACTTCTTGACTACGAGATGCTTGGATTGTCACCTTGTGAGTACTTATCTCCTTGACCCCAAGACATCTTGACTATTATTTTCCTTTATTTACCTTTCACCATGATTTGAACATGCATGAAGTTTTGATTCATGCTTGGGGTGCTTAGAATAATCACTTAATGATGGTAAAAGGTTGGGAGGTGACCCACCATTAGTTGGATAAAGTTGCACTTAAAGTGAGGATGAGCTTGTATTCAAGTATTGAATACTCATGATTTGTTACTTTATATAGTTGGATAGAAGCCAAGGATTAATTATTATCAGTTAAACTTATTATATTTATCTATTAATGATTGATTGTAGGCTGAGTAGGGGCCACTATTATAAAGTTTATCAGTTGAATATTTTGGTTATTACTATAGAGAAGTATTTTATATTTTGCATGTTATATCAAATTAATAGGCCTCCTTGTGAGGGATCCTTATTGAAACTGGAATCATGGTGAAGGATTTTACATTCATAATTGATCTTGTCCAAGTTAATGGACTTAATATATAAGCGTATTGATTTATTATATTGAATATATTTTGAATATTTTTTCATTGCTTCTTGAGCTACTTGGAATGGTATTATCTTAAATGAACTATATATATATATATATACACATACATACATATATATATATATATATATATATATATATATATATATATGTATGTATGTATGTATGTATGTATATGTATATATATATATATATATATATATATATATATGTATGTATGTATGTATGTATGTATGTATGTATGTATATGTATGTATATATCTATATATATATATATATATATATACACACACACACACATATACATGCATACATAAATATATATATATATATATATATATATATATGAAGAATGAGTTTTATATAAAGGCATGTGATTTAGGCTACCTATGCTTTGGAAGATTAAGATATAAGGTGTGTTTATTTTATGAATTTGGTTAGGTTAACCCATTCATAATATGGATTATGCTCAACTAGTGTATATCTAGTTGATCTTTTAAGCATTGAGCATATATTTTTATTTTAATGTGAGGAGTTAATAGAATTAAGCTAGTCATGAATAAAGACTATATTGTCTTATAGTGAACCTTTTTATAAGATTCTAGTTATGACCATTTTTATTGAGACCCTTGGGAATGAGTCATTATGTAAAGGAATAATCCTTAGGCATTATGGTTTTTATAATAAAAGAAAGTGAGTTATTTGATTATAATTCTGTTGAGAACATTTTATTTTTTATGCATATGTCTCCCCTTTTTAAATAGGTTTTGGGTTATTTATTGAATCTAGCTTGTGTGAGGATGAGTTTAATGCATTTGTTAACCTATATATTTTTATTGAAAAAATAATATAAATAGTTCATGAAATTTTTGGTGTTATTATGGATTGGAATGATGTATGTGAAAGAATACCCTAGGCTTTTATAGTTGAGTTAGCTACCTTTTTATTGCCTTACCAAAAATTAGGTCATTTAATAAAATTGATGAAGTTTTATTAAGCATAAATCTTCTATTAAATATATTAGTTGGATTTCAAGTTTATCTTTTTTGATATTTTTCATATATTTGACTAAACCAATGAAAATATTGTTCTAGTTTTGAGAGATTGTTTAAGTCTCAGCATCTATTTGTTTCTTAATTTTTGACCTAGAATTACCTTGTTGGTTGATCAACTTCATAGTTGGCCCTAGATGTTTTATATGTTTCACTTAAATCATTTGATTTTACCCTTTCTAAAATGTTATGTGTAAGTTTTTGGTTCCTTTGATGTGTATTGGCTTTAGTCACTTTGTACTATTCGTAGACTTTAGCTTTGTCAATAATCTCTTTTATCATATCCATTTGTGAGAGTTACCTTATGTAACATTGTTTTATCTACTTGAAAAGTTCCATATGTAGCTTGATTATGTAATTCTTGTCTTATTCATTAGATATGAGCTTTAGTGACCCTTTTTACTTAGTCAAATTTAGGCCTTTTTCCTTAGTTAAATTTTAAGTTATTTAAAATTTGGCTAGATGATACCACATGATATCATCCCAATAGCCTAAAGGATTAGTTAGATGAAAAAGAATATAATGCCATGGAGCTACATAGATCTACCAATGTTAGTGTCTAAGAGCATATAATCTTAGAGGGACTAATTAATTATGATTAACACCCCAATGCCTCTATATTTTTCATATTTGAGTAGGTAAATGTCCTAAGGGATGACTCCTTTGAGTTTAGGGCCCTTTGATTTAATTTTATATTAATCATTTTTACAATTTTTTATGAGTATTTCATAGGAAGCCACATGTCATCCTCTTGCTAAACCAAGAGTGATTTCCGCTTGGTCTATATTACATTTATTATCAGGTTAGTGGAATAAGGGATAATGTCATGTGGCATCATCCCATTGACATATGATCTTGGGGAGGACTATATAGGGAGTGATGCCTCCAATCTAGAAGGCTAATGAGATGTTACCATGTGTCATCATCCTAATGACCCATGATATTGGGGAGGACCGTACTACTTGAAAATCCCTCAATCAAGAAAGTTAATGGGATGTTACCATGTGGCATCATCCTAACAACTCACTATTCTAGAGATATTTTTTCTAGGTGTAAAACCTATGGGCTAGTGGGTGAGTGGGTTGTTGCCATGTGACATAATCCCACTATTCTATGGTTTTAGAGATATATGTATCAAGAGTAAATATTGCATGCTAGTAAGCTAGTGAAATTTTTTCCATGTGGCACAAATTTTATAATTTTACAATACTAAAGAATTCATGTTATCCCTAAAGAGTGGTAGGGTATTGAGTAGTGACTTATTTCTATGTGGATATTTTCATAAGTTTCCTAGGAAATGATAGGTGGCAAGAGTGGCCTAGGAGATCTAAGGGAAGATAGTGTAGCTAGGGAACCTACCAAAGTGAACACATGGATCCTGAATGATAAGTAATGGTTGAGGTAAATTTTGATGGCCATGTCAAACTTATAAGTATAGTTATCATTTGACATGATCTTGTGAAGGAATTTTTGAGTGTTGAGCCAAACAAATTAGGACTATGGGATTATAAACTAGTGGTTTATGCCTATATGAGCCTTTTAGCAATTGTAGGATTCTTTTTATTATTAGATTAGATTTTGGTATCTATCCATGTTCATTGATGTTTTGATCATTGTTATTATGTGTCATCTTATCTTTTGAAAAACAAACTAGGCATGAAATTTTGGTATCAGAGCCCAAGTTAAACTATAGGAGCTTTATGGATGATTTTCATGAGTTCATCACCTTTCTAACCTTGGTTAATATTGATTTATGTAATTTAATGTGATACATTCTACTTTTTAACCTTGTTAAACTTAGGATGTGTAGATAAGATGTCACAAAAGGCAGAAACAAAATCCATAGAGAATGGTGTCCACCAATATACCTAAAATATTCAGCCAATTTGAATCCCTTTTCATATTCTTGTTCCCTACAATGAGTGATGGTTGTACTAGAGGAAATGTTTCCCAAAGTTTATATTTTGTAAAAATGAGCCTCTTCATCCCAACAAGGGAATAGGCAAGCTAGGTGGTCTTCAACATCTCATCATCAAAAGAGGAGTAAGATATACCTTTAATAGTATCTCAAGAGATAACATACTCAAACATGAGTTGGGGATGGAACTTCTCTATGCGTATGTTTTAGATGTAGAGCTATTTGTCATTGTGCATAAAATATCCCTAAGAATACTTGATCAGGGGTATTATAGTCCTAATATGGACTACTTTCGAAGACCAAATTTTGTTATAATCCCTAGAAGACTTATTTTAATTGTTCAAATCTAAAAAAGCATGAAATGTCTATGATAAACTATTATATTTGAAAGTATAATGGGCCTCCTTATTAAAAAGCACCTGGTGATAGATATAGATATATTTACATATGTGAATGTGTATGATGTTTACCTATTATAGTGTTTATCTTGATAAATGAAGTTATATTATGATTATACCATGTGAATCATGAACTGTAAATCTAAAGGAAGTTATCTTGAAATGCTTAAACTAATGCCCAGATGTTTTTAATTAAACTTATAACTATGAAAAAGCTTTTATGAGCTCTCTTTTAAAATCATGAATTCCTTGGATACATTGATTTTGTAGTTTAAAGAGTGGGAATGTTAAATAAAATGTCTCTTACTAATTGAGAGCATTATGACCATTCATTGAAATAGGATGTGGTAAAACTTTGGTATTAAGCTTAGGGATCACTCTATGTATAAATAAAATATTTCCTTATAATAACTAATTGAGTGGTAATATTGAATCTTGATAGTAAAATAAGATAAATCTTTGGGGAACTAACTAGAGTAGGTATGTCTTTGCATAGTTCTTATTTCATGAAAATAACATGTTATATTTCAATAGCTTTAGGCCATTAATTGCCTTATGATGTGTACATGAGCATATCTTGACTTATGATGTTATTTATGGTTGCATGTCAAATGGTTACAAGGGTATATTTTTGGATATGAAATATATGGAATGGACTAAGGTAACCTTGAAAATTATTGTTTTATGGTGATAAATTAATCATTATATAAAGGTTCACTTATAATAATGTTTATTGGCTAAATGAAAGCCTAAAAAAACTAATAATCATATTGGATTAATATGAAGTTATGTGGTAGTAAAATCGAATGAATACATTTGGTATTGTTAATTTTTCTCACAATGAGAACTTGTCAATTTTGATAGCTATAAATGCTAACTTCCTTGGACATTTGTAAAAGCACTATATGTCAACAAGAATCAAAAGTGGGAACCATGGAGGTGCCATTATATTGAAATGATATCCTACATCTCTTTTAACATAAACATTATGTCTACACATATAGGTGAGACATAATTATAGGTGATTTTATATATAAATTCTCATGTTAAAGTAGTTAAGGCCTAATTTTAATGCCAAATCACACCTTGGTAGATGGTGATTATAGACTAACTATAAGTATGTCCTCTAAAGAGTCACAAGTTACTAGCTAATCGATTGTATAAATTTTTGTTATTGTAGTGGTGTATTTCAACATGAATTCGAACAATAATGAATTTGGAATGTTAAAGTGGTAATTGGCTCCATATGAAAATTTTATTAGTAATGGATGGTGGAACATATCCCCTATGTCAATGACGTAGTTTGATTATTTGAATGGATAGTGGATAATCAACACCATCTTAATTTATTCCTTCTCCCCTTTAGTGGTTCATAAAGCCACATAGTGATCATATTATGATCTAAATTTTTCTAAATGTGCTTTCCAAACTATTTTAAGTTGTTTGATCTCTTATTTAAGTTACTTAGAAACCATCATTATTTTATTCTTGACTTCAAATGTTTTGAGATAAAAGATGTTCATGGAATTCATTGATGTATTTAATTTTGATTTCATTATTAAGACTAATTGGTCTCATTTTATTGATTTTACACTTACATGATTAACTGATGTTTCTTCAAGTTATTGTGATCATTCTTCATGATAGTTCTTATGTCAGTATGTGCATAATTATCCATTTAGGTGAGTATAATGGAGAATAAGTATATTTAAAATGATAGTTAATTAGATCATTATGGGGACTTATCACACAAGTCCAAGATCCCACCCTTCCTCACCTAGAAGATGTGGTGGTATTAGACACTGAGGTGTCTCAAGATAACTAAGGTGTTTATTTAACTCTATGCATTGGAGTACATGGTAGATAGATGTCCTAAGGTCCATCCACACATAAACTATTTATTGTTCTCTTCACTTTAACATGACTTAGGGCCATTTATGCATTGACTATTTCCTACTCCTTATGCTTTTACATGCTTGAGGTTATCTCAACATCAAATATCTCTTACTCTATATGATTTGACATGTCTAAGGCCATCTACATATTGACTATATTGGCTAGTGGATTAATTTCCTAAGTGCCACATACATATTGATTGACACATTTATCTTTGGTTGGTATATTGATGTTTTGAGGGCCACATATATACATTGAACCACACATAATTATCTTAGTTGGTAGACTAATGTTTTAATAGCCTTATGTATATTTAGATGCACATGATATCTTGAATAATAGGTTGAGATCCCAAGAACCTCATACACATGGATCAATATATTATTATCTCAGCTAATGAATCAATGTTCTATGAGCCTATGTATTAAAATATCATGTAAATAGGTTGATTGAAACCTTCCATGAATTTAATGGTATATTAAAAAGGGAGACTGTTCCATGCATGTATCTGTATGTAGTAGAATTGGTGTGATGGGAGGAATTTCCCCATGCTTTAATTATTTATAAGATCCTCTATGTATCAAATGGCACTGTCGATGTTAACTCAAAAGTACCCCATATATTTATAATAATTCCATATGATCTCATAATGGCATGATCAAGGATTAATGCCTATTTAAGCATGATTATTTTATTTTAATTAGTAATTGTCATCCTTCTCTAAAATAAAATTACATATTCAAGGAGTATTTGAACTCTCATGCTTATAGAAAATAAATTTTGGGTCTCAATGGATTGAGATAGATATGAATTGGACCACTTTAATCTTTGAATTAAAGATATTTTATTGAAAGGAATTTCAAATTTATTATGATCTAGAATTGAAGCATCCTTATAAGTTGGTCATAGTAAATTCATGTTATGTTGAAGTTCGAGTAACAGTCTTGCAAGAAAATTATGGGAAATGGAGAAGTTGTTCCCCCTTATTTACATGAAGTGACTTTTTTCTTATGTGTTTATTGTTATATGTTATTGTGAGACTTACTAATGGTAGTCTATGAGTAACATATTCATTTTGGTAGTGTGTCAAAGTCCTTTTGTGCTAGGCATGATGAAAGGTTGTTTGACCCTTACCTGAATGTCATGATGCAATCAAATGAAGTCCTCTTATGTTGGGCATGATGGTAGGTTTTTCATCTCTCTCATGACCATTAATAGGAAAATTATGTGAATAATCCTTGTAAAAATGTAACTCATGACTTATGATGCAAATATTGAAGTGATTATGTCACACCATTAGAAAATATAATAAGAAATTGATATTAAAATATTGATAATCAAGGGTTTATAAACCTTTAAATGAAAAATATGACTCTTAAGATTGTATTTTTTTAGGTTAGACCCTTACATATGCTTTAAAATCCTTATAAATGATAAATAAAAAAATCAAAGGGATGTCAAAAATACAAGATAATACATTTGATCCCATGTAGCATTTGATTTCCATATTTGAGAATGTTCTTTAGTGATGAAATGACATGCTCACCTTGGGTGGCACACAAGTAATATAGGATGATGTTATAGTAGTCCAACATCGAGGATGATGCCCTTTTTAAGGGGGGATAATATAAGGATTCTCATGAGAAAATAATGTGACTATGTTAAACTAATGGTTATACTTCCTTGGTGGTGCTGACTTCGAAGGTAAGAGGATTATGCATATGGTAAATGTTGGTTTAGTAATGCTTAAATTATTACCTTAGGATATAAATGAAATTACATATGAATAAAGGTGTTATATAAATATCACTTCATGAACTTATGAATTTATTAGTAAGATAATTACATTGGTTTAAGTAAATGATCTACCATGTTATAATTGCAATCTTTAACTATTAGGATGGTGTGTTTTATGGATGAAATAAGTGCGCAAGAGTAGCTCATTACCAACAAAGGAAAAAGGAATACACTATGATATGTTGCATTATGTGTGATCCCACCTCTAACCTAAATTTTGTCTTCAACCTTGTTTGATCCTAATTAAATGCCTTGTATTCCATTTGACTGTTTATTTAGTCTAGATTTATCTTAATGGATTATAATCAATGCTAGGTTGGTGGAACACCTTTAGCGAGTCTTATTCAATGCATGAGGATAAAGTAGACTAACTTCTATAATTCCTTTTTATAAAATTATAGACTTGTCCATTGATTTCCCTTGCCTTTAACCCTTTGTAAGAAGGTGGATTATCTTAGAAGTAACTTGAAAACTCTACTACAGCTACATGCACCATTATGAACTGAACAAATATTTATCTTTATGAAGATATGGGATAGAAATTAAATTTGTTGGTCAATCTAAGGAAATAAAAGACACATGTCATGTTCTTATTGGGTTTCAAGAAGGAGAGAATGCCTATTTGAAGAAGGTGGATCTCTTTAAAAAGGGTTTTATCCTTTGGAATTCAAAGTCAAGAAATTTTGGGCCAACCCAAAGGAAAAGGGAAAGGAAAGAAGTAGAGATCATTGAGAGGGAGAGATTCAGCTAGTAGAGACCTAAAGTAAAGATCTATGGAAGGGCCTAGATCATTTGGTAGGTATCCTTTTGACTTGAATATCATGTTTTTTGACTAAAATAAGTTTGTTTGATTATTGATTAAGTTATCAAATTCTATAAGAGTAATTTCACTTGGATTACTTATTATCTTTAATTATTTTATTATGGTTGTGCCTGGGTCACCCCATAGTGTCTTACCTCTGGTATGGGAGTCTAAAGTTAACATCTTTTAATATTATATTTATATCTACTTGTATTTTTTATTACTCTAATAGTAAGAAATACCCTGTAATACTTTTGATGTCTTGAAAGGTCACATTCTTCATGATGGAGGAAGGGGTAGGTATCTCATGTTAGACATGATGGTAGTTTGCATATGTCATATCATGTCAAATTATGGAATATATCTTAGTGGTTGTATGCCTAATGGGTCATATCTTTGATATCCTTGTGTTTTCTCTTTTGTGTATTTTTAATACTAAAAATAGATCTAAGGGTGGTAACCTCTTGACTAAGAGATGTTTGGATTGTCATGTTGTAATTACATATCTCCTTAAAACCAAGACATATTTTTTGTATTCAACGCACTCCACTATATATATATATATTTTGAATAGTGGGGACCCCCTTTGTTCTTTAAAAAATAATTAATATCTTGGAGGGGTAATTATGAGTTTTGAGGGTTATATTACTTGTGATACATGTATAAAATTGGTGTTTTTAATGTTAAATCATGTTGTGTTATAATTTTTGGATGCAATTCATCATACTAACTTATTAATGAAAAGGATAGTAATTGTATATTTACATGACAAGTATGAAGATTGTTTTATTATGGAGTATACTTCAACAAAATCCTAGTTTAGAATCTTTCAATCAAAAATTTCTCTTCAAAAATATCTTTTGAAAAGGATTTCTCATAGAAAACATTTACTTCAAAAAGATTTTCTATGGAAGGTTTCTCATTGGTAAATTTATTTCAGGAACTTTCCTTTAGGGAAGTTTCACTTCAGTAATAATTACTTCAGATATTTAGTCTTCAAGAGCTTATTCATCAATTATTTTATACTAGAGACTTGACTTTAGAGATTTAGTCTTCAATAAATTTCATTTTTAAAGGATTATGTCAGAAAGGTTCTCACTGAAGACTTTTATGTCAGCAAATTTTATGTTAGAGACTTTCATTTTGGAAACATTCACTTTAGAAAGATTATCTATAGAAGGTGTCTCATCAGAAAATTTGTTTTGAAAACTTTAGGAATAAATATTTATGAAATGTATTCTATAATTTATATTCTTTTGGCTTGAAATTAAAGTTTGACTTTTATTGAATAGCCTGTATAATGACACATGGTAAAGGATGGAATGTTACACCATGGTACCCTAGATGACATGTACACTAGAATAGGGTGGTTGAATTCAAATTAAATGAAGGTGATGAGAATCAATATGTTAATGATTAATGATTCATGAGCTAGAAATCAATATAGATATCTATTTACATCGAGCCCCCAACTGATTTCACATCAATCAATCTTTGAGATTGAGTTGACTTTAGCTATAAGCAATCCCAAAATCCCTAATTACTATCACAACATTTTGTGAGTTGATAAATTCAGCTAAGAAAAGAGATTCCATTATGAAAATATTGGAACATACCAATACTCATTAAATTTATCATGGAATCATCATCTAGGTCCTACAAGGGACCCCCAATACCATCTAAGTTATCGATCAAGGATTATACAGAATACATGGATATAATTTTTGATGTTATTGTGTTTGATGGACATTATTCAAATTATTTATCATTATGGGAGAAATTGGAGAATGTGGATTCATTTTCACTTGAGGAAGATATATCAACTAAAGATAAGTAGATAATAAAAAACCTACTCCATTTTAAAATATAAACCCTACACTACATAATTGTAAAGCTAAAGATGATGACACACATCAATACAATAAGAGGCCTAATCTTTGAAGGGATAATCATAGATGGAGGGTACCTTCATTATGTAGCTAATGACACTATTATCATATGTATAGTGGATGAGGCATTTAATAGGTATTTAAGCTTAAATATTATAGATGTTACCTTTGATTTACACATTGTTATCACATGAAAGAAGACCAATAATCTAGAATGAGCTATTTAAAAATGGATGATACTTGGGGAGAATTTCACTTTGAAGGAACATGCTAAGAGATCAATACTCATCACATGATTCAGAATGGGAATCTATGTAGGGATGGCACTATTAAATAGGATCTTTGACCATGCTAGTATTTACTTCATTAACCTATAATGGGTTCCCCTTATTTACCTTCTAACTACCTCAAAGTGCACCTATGCTCTAGGGTAAATCATTATTTCATGCCTCCAAGAGAAAATCTTGTATAAGGATAAGTGACCATTGGGAGGTAACTTCTACATAATGTATTAATTATTGGATGTAGTCATGGGCACTATATATAGACATAATAGAATCATGTGGGATCCTGATCTTGAAGTCATCAAGAATAGGATATGTAATTATTATAGCTTCAAACACATATATTCATATGAAAGAAACATAGCCAAAATTACTAAGGACCTTTACCCTCAAGTATGGATGGCTTTCTACAATGATCCATTTTCAATAATTTCCGCAAGCATAGCTTGAAAAATAGATAATAACATAGGAGATTACTATATATATCTAGATTACATGGTAATCATGGTGGTGGGTCATAAGTTAGATCCTCTCTAGCTTCCAAATTTCATTCTAGATAAGGTAGCTAAGCAATAAATCACCTATCAAATTTGGAACAACATTGATGAGGAACTGACAAATAATAAAAGGGCTACCTTCTATGGATCTCACATCACCATTAGGAGGATGTAATAAAAAATTTAGATAGCTTATGAAGGTTGGAAATGTCAGGAAGGATTATGCATTACTTACCCTACCTCATAAAGACTAGGACCCTCATGGCAATGTCCAAAATAAATAAAATTCACACCCTTGGCCTTAACTACAAGCATGAGCCAATTAGTCATGACTTTCTCTTCTTGAATTCCAAATATGATGAAGAGGTCAAGGAAAGGTCCACAAGTATATGTATAAGTGAGGACTTACTGAGAATGATTCAAGAATAACCATCCCTAACACTTGATGAAGCAATGTTCATAATTCTACCTCTTAGATGATGGAGATCCTCATATTTTTGGAGTGGTAGGAAATCATAACAACAAGAAGGAAAGGGGCTGCATCCCCAAAAATGTCAAATCTAGCCTTAAAACTAATAGGAATTAGTATATGAGGCACCACTCATTGTAGATTATGAAGAATAAGCTGAGGAATAATAATTACGTACCTCAACACAAGAGGAATCATAAGTGATTCAAGTTCAACCTTTAATAATTGAATTGATCAAGGTCAATCAAGATTTAGTTGAGGATCTAACTATAGTAGGAGGTAGTACATAAGTGGAAGCTAAGATTATATGCTTGGATTCATTTAATGAAAAGGAAATAATATCTACTTTATCCCCAATGCCAAGCACTACTCCCCCTTCTCTTCCATCACAGGCATCAATCCCATAGGTAGGGAGAACAATAAAGAAAAATCAAAAGAAGCCAGAGGATAGACCACATACACCTCCAACCTAGGAGGAAGATGAAAAAGAGATGCAGTAGGAAAAATCTCTAAGCCTACATGTACTCAAGGACAAATCACCTATCATAAGTGACATATCTAATAAGGGTCCCTTGGTCATAACTCATTTGAGTTTTTTTCCTTTGATGTCTTTACTTACAGTTCCATCACCCCTTAGCCAGTGATTTCCACATTCATTCCCTAAAAAAAATATTTTCAAGTTTACTTTTATTGCATCCATATATGAGTCTACATACTACAACAACACCTTCTCTACCATCCACTTCTATAGTTTCTATCTCAATGGTTTTCATCCCTTCAGTTTTCATTCCATTGGCATCCACTCCATCAAAATTAGTTTTATCCATTCCATTCATTATTTAGTCCATCACTCCATCAACATTATTTCAATCCATTCCATCCATTTCTTAGTCCATCACTCCAATGACATCTCCTTCCACCCTATTTTTTTCATCCTTTCCTTCTTCCACTCCCACCACCATAACCATAGTGGTAACTATTGGCAATTTAGCTTGTGAAGGCCAAATGTCAACCCTTATAATTGAAAACTTTTAAATAAGCACCATAATTTACATTAAATATTAAATCAAGGGAGTATCTCTCATTTTCATGTAAATTAGTGTCAAGTATCATCATGTTATTTGAGTGTTTTGTGATGTCTTTAACAAAGAATTCAAGTGACCTTGTGATCTAAAGTGCCTTGATGGAGATAGTTGAAGGTGGTAGTTGATAACTCACTATGATTTTCTTTAGTATATTCAAGTATAAAATGTATTTTAATCTTATAATTTGTGTTTAAGATATATAAAATCCCATCTAGGCCTTTTATAAGGCTATAAGGTATTCTTCATGGTACTAATTAACAATTTTCCTTGTAAAGCTATGTATATTACCTAGAAGTGAATTTTTTTCCTTTAAATGATAAATTTTGATTTAAAAAAGCACAAAATTATCCATAATACCTATAAATACCCTCATTATTATGCCATTACTTTAATTTAAATATTTATACTTTGAAAACATTTCATCATGTAACTTTAAAGCATTGTTTTTGCTCTCCAAAAGTTCCCATGTGTAAAATTTGGCCCCATTTTGATGTAAAAAGTCTTAATAATTATTTTAATATGCCAAAAGACTCATATTATTCCTAATTTTCCCTAAATTTGTGGTTAAAATCTTTATTTTGTATAATTTTCAAGAGAAAGACTAGTTTTCATGTGTTTTCTTATACAAGTGTGGATTTAAATGGATTTTTTCATATAATAGAGGTCAATAATTTGAAGATGGAGTCATAAAAATAAATTAAAAAAATATTCAAGGAAAAATTATCTCAAACAAGATCAAAACTAGTTCTCTTCATTCACCTAGCTCCTTTGCAAATTGAAAGAGCCCTTCAGGTTTGCATATGGTATGGCCATGAGAGAGAATTTGAAGATATAAAATTTTTGGTAGAGAAAGTGGTTTGAGAGAGATTCCATATTTGTAAATATATTCTTATTTTTTCTCTCTCTCCTTTATGAACAATCCCTTACAAGATAAGGTACTCATTATGCCTTCTTCATTCGAGTAAGCAACCAATGTTTTGAGTTTTCTCCTCTCTTGAGCATCATGATAGAAAAATAAAAGTTTATGAAGCTTGTCAGGAGTATGAAACACCTTTTCATGAAATTATTTAACCTATTTCCACACATGTGAGGTTATATAGGGTTAAAAAAGACAGCAATTGTTAATCTATAGTCTATAGGTAGTTTGGAGAGATTGTATGGTTTAGAGGTTGATCCATGGGTTTCAATACTCTTTATGATATTATTTTTAGGTCTTATTCATGTCTATTTGGCTCATTAATGTTTATCACACTTCATCATTACCTCTTTAGACACTAGAAATGGCTTATGATACTCTCAGAAGTAAAATACCCAATCAAGCCTTACATGCTTAGAAGATATAATCAAGCCTGTGTATGCCATGATTAGAAAAGAATGATGATGAACATGTAGGGATAATAAGATGCTTCATTTGAATTTTATACCTCATCCAAGGAGTAAAAATGAACACTATATGAAGGATTATAGTCAACACCTTCTCAAAATCCTTAGTAAGTAAATGTTGATGAGTTTCTTGAGTGAAATGATCACCTACAATAGTCAAGCCTCACCTCAAGATGCAAAAGATCTCCAATAAACCATAGTGGTCATATCAATAAAAGTTAAATAACACTAGGGTAGAGGCTAGTCGAGAAAATCAATAAAAGAAAAGAAACCTAGTGAAATCCACTCATGAGAAGTAAGATAGAGAGAGAGAGAGACAAATAACTTGAAAGTTTTCCTTATTATCAATTTTTAAGGTAAGTTTATGAAAGTTAAGGTAACTTATGTTTCCTTGTTTCTTCTCCATTCTATCAATCTTGTGGAAATATTCATTCTACTTCAATCAACATGTATTAAGGAAGGTTATAATATTTATTGGCCAATTTTACATCATAGGATAAACCTTCTCAAAGTTTTGTTAGTCTATACACATAGCCAACCTCCACCTATTGCCAAGGTCATAGTACATTTACAATCTTTTATTGAGGTTAGTATTTGTTGATATATATGAATTGAGGTATATGAAGTAAGGTTTAACCTATAATTTAGTTTAAACAAACCATGGACATGTTGGTAACCTCCTAAATCTCTTTGAACATCCAATATTTAACTTAGTCCATACAAAATTTAATAAACTATCATTCACAATCATACTGAGACATAATCAAGTTACTATCTCCAAAATGGTTTGATGTTTTAGATTTAAAGAAGGATAATAATAATTTTTTTATGTTATAATAAATTTACAAGAGGTCCACATGATGAAACAAGAATATATGATCTAGAATCAATCATAAAATATCACATATAGTCATGTTTTCAAGGACACAATCATAAGCCGAGAAGTGGGCTGAGCAAGGAATGAAAAATTTCAAGGTAAGTGAAGCTTCAAATTAGCTTGTGATTATATGGATAAAATTAATGGATGGATGATAGTTTCATAAGATATATATTTGACCTTCTCAAGGTCTAAATCTCTTTTAGTCTATATAAGGCATGGTAAACCATCATCTACAACTGCACTAATGCCAACATATAGTCAAGGTTTGTTTCAAAGAGATAAGATGGAGTTTATATGAATTTTTTTTTGAGCCAATTAAAGGTCTAAAAAATATCAAAGATAAATTTACAAGGTCCTAAGTAAAGGAGAGGTGTAGTGTGAACCTATAGCTAGCCTAATAGTGAAGCAAAACTTAGTTTTGACCAAAGAGTGGAAAGTAAACTTGTGGTGTTTAGAAGACATGATGTTTGAGAATGTTTGGATTTGATAAAGATTAAAAATAAATTTAAACCATTGAAATACATTAAAAATTGGTTATGAATCAATCACAATGGTCACCATTTCTTTTAAAACCTATAAATACTAGTATTATACTATGCATAATGGGTAAGAGGTAGACTAATAGTGTTGGCAAGGAAATTTGAGAGATGGTTCAAACCTACATAAAAAATTAATAAAATTTAAAGTAATTTTTAGATCCTAATAATCATGTGAATTCCAAAAAATATATAACATACTCAAAGGTAAACTATAGTCTCCTATTCTCAAAGAACCCTCATTTGTAATAAATGAAGAAGGATTTTTAGTATGTTAAGGGAAGGGAGTTTAGTGAGGATGATGCCACCTTTGACCTAAAACCTATATATCACCCATAAAATATTTTACAAACATAAAATTATTATATAATGTCCTATATATGTTGAACCTAAGAGGAATATGTAGTTGCAGTCAATACCTAATAGACAATTTTGAGAGAATTTAAAGTTTTAGAGCATTTACAGGTGGATTTAATCTCTCAATTTTATAAAAAATGGTCCTCATGAATATTTTAATCTCTATATTCTATCCTATATTTCACATAAATAGTAGAATCATCCACTATTTTGTTACAGACTGACCTCAATTTGTTAACAATCATAATAGAGAACATGAGGATTATTTGAGGTTTTATGGATAAGATAGGGAGTTTTAACTTCATGTAAGGGTTGGAGAGGAAAATAAATTTTATTATGAGTATTCACACATATTATTAGATGGAAAAAAATTATTATTTAAGATAAATTACCCTTGAGGGCATGTTTAAGAAGAGAAATTTAAGAGAGGCATGTGTACTAATGGTGGCATCCATATGGGTTGAGTGGTATTTGAAGACATCAGTCACCTAATAGGAAGAAAAAAGAGAAGTGAGAATGTAAGAGAAAAATATCATGATGATTAATAAATATTAGGTTAAGCAAGAAAGCACAAACTCGATCACTAAGGGCTTTTCAAGCTGGAGTGTCAAGAAACCCTAAGCTAGATGAATCAAGGCATACAAAGCATAAAGTGAATTTGAGGATTATACAAAAGAATTATTATCATTGTTTAAAAATTATAAATTAAATAAAACTCAATTATTCATGTAATTTAATGAGGTAAAACCTTTTATACCTTTGTTTTCTCCATACACACATAGGCAGACAGACTAAACCTACACGTAATAACTTGAAGAAGAAGAGCAAAGTTGAGGTTTGAGAAATTTAAGGTGAATTAAAGATTTATAATAGGTATAAAAATTTATTTTATGTTAAATATTATTCTCTCAAATAATTTAAAATTCACTCAACTTTCAACACTTAGATTTGACCAATTAGGCCTAGAAACTAATTTTAGGCTTAGAATGCCTATATCACCTTAAAACACTTTTAGACATCACTAAGAAAGATGAATTCATAAAAAAAAATTAAGGGGATGTTTCAAGTATATTTAATGTTATATAAATTATATAAATATAATGGAAAGGTCAATTTTAGTCCCAAGAGCTAATTCAAACTATTCATCCTAGATAGTCAATTCAAATTGCCTATTTAAGAGCTCATGTCTTTCATCACAAGAGGACTTGGAAAAAATAATTTTATAAATATTTTAGAACCCTATAACACTTTAAATCCATGAATTATTGATGTTTATTAAGGATATAAGGTTTATGAACCATTTTTAAGACTATAATCAAGTCCAAAATGTATGCAAAACACTACAAGCAAACTTCTCCACATATATATCTTTTTACACCTTTTACTTGGGAACCCAATATTCTCAAGAAATTTTAAGGAGTATATGTAGTAAATATCCATTTAAATAAGTTATGTTTTGGATTTTTATACTTTATGAACCATCATTAAGAAGGTTCACCTCCAAAACCCTCGCAAAACCCTACTACATATTAGTTTTAAGAAAAGTGAAGTTCATTACATCTAAACAACCATGAATCACCATAAAAAATCTTTAATAATGAATTAAACTTATATATGGTCTTAAACATGGTGCCATGGTATAGAACTATATGGACCTATCATAAAATAGGTTTTTTGAGGAAAAAGTGTAGAAAGAGAGGTACACCATAGTTTACAGAGATGCTAATCAATGTAGAGTGATGATTAACACTTATTTCACCTTCTAAAGCCATTATATTCTCAAAAATATTCTTAGAAATTCCTTTTTCAATTCTCTTCTAATCAAACAATCTATAAGATTGAAGGATAAAGTGACCTAGTCACCTAGTTTGACCAAGTTTCAAAGTGTTTCTTGCTCAAAGAGACATATCCCATGGTATGCAACATTGATTCAGGCCTAAATCTAAATTATTCATAGTTTCTAAGGTTTCATATAGTTTCATGGCTATCAAGTACTAAGAATTAGGCTACTATGCCTAATTGGCCTAGAAGACCTACTTGATCAAGCAAGTAAAATAAAGAATGGCATTGAAGGGATGATGGATGAGTTAATTTAGAGAAAATCCATGTAAAATAAATAGTATTAACTAGAAATAACATGCATAAATAGTGTTTAGGTGGAATTTACATGCATAACTGGTCCTAACTATCAATCACATACATAACTAATCCTTATCATGAGTTGACTAGTCTAGAGTGGCAATCAATGCATGTTCTATGGTTTTAATGCAAGAAGGAGTTTCTATTGAATTAAGTATTATGCTATAAGGAAAGATAATTTTTTATATGCCTATGATGACCCACCACCTTGTTTTCAATTCCAAATAACTCATTCAAGATTCATGTAAGATAATCAAACATGGAGACATACTTAGAGGACTATTTACAACTAGTTGTAGCTGAAGTAATCTTGAGTTGATAATCTTTGATGAATATTTATTCTCTCTTCTACACTAATTTATTATCTACTCTCCTCATGTTTTATATATTTAAGCTTTTAGGCCTTGTTTCAAGACCCATCAATTGGGCATGATGAAACTCTACCAAGATTGAGCTTTTTAACCTCTTAAGATAATAAAAATGACTATTTCAAATTCCTTGATATAGGTTTAGTGTGATTATGTTAGTTTTATTTTCATTTGTGGTAGTGTTTTATACCTTTTTAGGTCCTAATCTCTCCTAGTTACTAGTATGTCATCTTATATATTTCATATATAGTGTTTGATGTTGATTGACTAAGCTTGGAGTGGAGATATTAACTAGTTAGTGCCTTCAATCAGGCCTTCCATCATTGCCCTCCTACTTTGATCACTTGATGGAACCTTTATGTGAAACATTATTACTAATATTCCCTTTGAGTTTTAAGATTTAGTGATTTGAATTACTTATTAGTGTTATTTGGATTTCAAATTGATTTAATGAATGATTACATTAGGTGCATCACCATTAGTAGTATAGGTTTTTCCTTTCATTTATCCTTCTAACTCTTTTCACCCCCAAATTAGAATAGGTTTAAGAAAAGGATTGAAATTTATTTATAAAAATATTTAGCCTTGTAATCTAGATGCTTGGTCTAAGATACATGTATTCCACAACTTGTAAACCAATCTAAGTTTGAAGGAGATCTAAGCAATCTACTTCAGTAGAGTGTAACTTGGGTTTTTAATAGTTCTATCCTACTTAGAGAGATATGAATTCAAGATTGGAGAATTCACAATATCATTTTTAGTCTTCATAATCAGCTTTAAGTAGGCATCTTGGTCATCATTTTAGAGGTATCAATAGTTTTTGTTCACAATTTCTTTGACATTCATGTGCATTATGTTGAGTGATGGATGCATATGGGGCATAATCTTATTAAAAACCCTATGATACATCCTAATTCTAATATTATCCTTATCCATCTCATTGTGACCATTATCAGCCCTAAATTCACCTTGATCAACAATATGAGTGCCATTATCAGGCCTATGATCATTTTCAATACCAAGGATACCACTTTAGCCCTCCTTGTTAACCTCATTTATTTCCTTGGTAGCCTAATTATCAATCTAATCAGTCATGTAAATACCATAACATTAATGATTAGCTCAATCAAGTTCCAAGATAATCCATATCAATATTTAAATAGACATCATTTGGATATCAAAAGCACATGGTGAGCATTGACACACAAAAGGGATATGGAAAGGATATCCCTAGGCATGAGATTGAGAGCATGAGATATTCATTACCACAAGCTAAAGAATATTTTTCATCTTTCATAAGACAAGGCCATTAAAAATTCATTGGTAATATGTTTTACATAGGTGGCCTAATTGAAAGCATTAAAGAGAAGTTAGTAGTATATGAGAGACACCAGGTTCATCATAACTAGTAGCATGTTCCCTCCTTTATTTCACATCAGTCCTCCATTAAACTACCTTTTCCTTCTCAATAATGTCAAACAAATATGTATCACATCCTTCAAAATTCCTTTCAAACCTTGCCAACTTTTCCTACTTGGAATTCTATCCAAGAAAGACCTCAAAAGGTGAAAGAAGTGTGTTTTAAGGAGGCTAAGTTACATGTTTCACAGTAGAAAATTCAAGGCCCTTCATCTTTTGATCAATAGGTAGAGATATCTAATGATATGGTGTTTAATTTTAAGACTCAACTTTCTAAACATGTTGATTTTGCAAACCAACATATACATTAGTCAACAACAGCTACATAAGCAACACAATCTCAACATTAAGTTCATCCATTCATACCCATGGTTGCAACAAGTACAAAAGAAAAAGTCCCTAAACCTAAGTTTATGATTTGGAAATAAATACAAAATTCAAGGGAAAGAGTAGGGAAGTCAAGTAAAATCCAAGATGTTGAAGTGGAAAGCAATCATTAGATCATTCAACCTCCACTCCTTCCTCAAAATCCCAAGGCCTTATCCTCATGTAAATCTATTCAAGAAAGTATGCAATAGAAAGAAGAGGTGGTGGTTGTCAAATTTGAGCATCCCCATGAGTAGAATAAAGCATCTATGGTAACACTATTAGATTTGTCTCATCTTCCTGAGTATTTTCATGGATCCACAATGCCAATTATTGAGAAGCAGCCTTTCCTCTATGATTTAAATGAAGAAGATTTAGCTAAGATATTAGAATATGAGAGTCACTTCAGTGAATAAGAGGAAGAAAACATCATTGGGACAACCCTTGGCAAGGATAGGCATGAATAAATATTTCTCAATGAAAAATAGGATGAACTCAAAGAGGTTGTTGAGATACAAGATGACCTTCAATTACAAGATGAGACACAAGATAAATAGGTTTTAGTTCAACAAGAAGAGTAGGTTCCTTAATAACTCCTTGGTCACATGGTAGCTACCCTCAATCATGATAGCTCACAAGAACTTGTAGTAGCCACAAGGTAAGGAGATGACCTTATATATTCTTTAAGAATCCATTGAAAATTATGTGTTCAAGAATCTTCTAGCTTCATTAAAGATCAAGGACCAATTCTTAGTCACCAAGATGAGTTAGAGTTTGAGTGGGTTGATGAGGTGTCATTTTCCATTGAAGATGAAGATGATCAACTTGTAACAGAGATGGATATGATTGATTAACATGATTCCTCACAAGAAAATGGTAAGGATGGTAGTGAACCCCATGTCTTTCCAACTGATCATGAACAGATGGAATTTTTGAAAGATTTGGAGGATTTTTGTTCAAAATTTGATAGTCTACCTCCACACCATAAGGATCTTGAGGATGGTCTTGTAAAAAACACTACTATATCTACTCATCCTAAGTCTTATAGGCTAAATCAAGGAGAAACTAATGACATGTTTTAGCAATGCTTGTAATAATTTGAAGACCTTGACAAAACACTAACTCAAATGGAGAATAATGGAGGTACTAATAAAATCATATCATTTGAGTTGCCAATACAATCATTGTATGATAATTTGACAAACCATCAGCAACCCATGACTAAGGTAGAATTAGCATTGTTGATTTAATAAATATAGATATGGGAGGAGTATGACTAGGTATTAGACTCATATTTACAATCCATTCACCTAAGAGAATAAATAGAAGGCCCAGCTACTTCCTCAAGAGGCCATGAACATGTTAATGCTCCAATCTACAAGAAGGAGCTATAAAGATGTGGCAATCATACTTCATGATGCCATAGTGGACAATCAAGTTTTCCATTTGACCCTGGAGGAAAAAATTTGATCTCAGATTAGTTTTTTAGGTTTTTTATCTTGTTTTAATAAGTGGTTAGCACAATTATTAGTTTTTTGTCTTGTTCTTATTTTCTATAGGTTAGGTGTGCTTCTTAGTTTAAGTGTGTTTTCTTATGTTGTTTCTTTTATGTCTTATTGTTTGTTAAGATCATAATAGGTGTCACAAAGTACAAAATCTATTCGGTATTCCAAGGTAGTTGTCAAAATCATGTTGTCATGTTTCATACTATCATTATCATGAAAATTTAGTGAGTTATCTTGACCAGTAGGTTGGTCAACCCCTGTGAGTCACCAAAAATGTTGGAAATTTGGTCTATCAAGGCCAAATACGAACCCCTACAACTAAAAACTTTTCATTGACCAACATAATTTTCATTAAATATAAAATCAATGGAGTTTCTCTCAGTGTCATGTCAATTGGTGTCAAGTATCATCATGTTGTTTGAGTATCTTTTGATGTCTTTAACAAAGAATTCAAGTGATCTTATGATCTAAAGTGCCTTGATGGAGATGCTTGAGGGTGGAAGCTTATAACTCATTCTGTTTTTATTTGGAATATTCTAGTATGAAACTGATTTTAAGCTTAGAATTTGTGTTTAAGGCATACAAAATCTTCATCCAAGCTTTTCAAAAGGTTATAAGATATTCTTCATCATACTAATTGACAATTTTCCTTGTAAAGCTATGTATATTACCTAGAAGTGAAGTTTTTGTCCTTTAAATGATAAATTTTGAGTCAAAAATCCACTAAATTATCCATAATACCTCTAAAAACCCTCATGATTATTCCATCACTTAAATTCAAATGTTTATACTTTGAAAATATCTCCTCATGCAACTTTAAAATGTTATTTTTGCTCTCCAAAAGCTCCCACATGAAATTTGGCCCCATTTTGATGTCAAAATACTTAATACTTATGTTAATATTCCAAAAAAACTCATATTCTTCCTCATATTACATAAATTGGTAGTTCAAATCTTTATTTTGGAGAATATGCAATAGAAAGACCATTTTCATGTGTTTTCTTGCAGAAGTACATATTTATATGGAATTTTATGTACAATAGAGGTAAATAATTTTAATATCAAGTCATTAAAATCATTTAAAAAAATATTAAAGGAAAAATGATCTCAAACATGCTCAAAAATGGTACTCTTCATTTACCTATCTCCTTTGCACATCAAGAAAGCCCTTCAAGTTTACATATGGTACGACCATGAGAGATAATTTCAAGATCTAGAATTTTGGGTAAAGAAAGGGGTCTAAGAAATATTTCATATTTTTGAATTGGGTCTAATTTTATCTCTCTCTCCTTTATGAACAATCCTTTATAAGCTAAGGCACTTATTATGCATTTTTTCATTCAAGCAAGCAATAGGTTTTCTAAGTTTTCTCCTCTCTTGAGCATCATGATAAAAAAAATGGAAGTTTGTGAAGATTTTCAAGAGTATAAAACACATTTACATGAAATTATTTAAATTTTTTACACATTTGTGAGGTCATATGGGGTTAAATAAGACATCAATAGATAATTTGTGGTGTACAGGTAGTTTGGAGAGATTGTATAGTTTAGAGGTTGATCCATGGGTTTCAGGACTCTTTGTGATATTATTTGTAGGTATTATTCATGTCCATTTTTCTCCTTCATTTTTATCACCCTTCATCATTACCCTCTTTAGACACTAAAAATGGATTATGATACTCTCAAGAGTAAAATACCTAATCAAGCCTTAAATGCTTAGAATCTCTAATCAGGCATGTGTATGCCATGATCAAAAAAGAATGATGATGAACATGTAGGGATAATAAAATGATTCATTTTACCTCTATACATCATCCAAAGGTCAAAATTAACACTATATGAATCATTCTAGTCAACACCTTCCCAAAAGTCTTAGTAAGTAAATGATGATGAGTTTCTTAAGTAAAATGATCACCTCCGTCAATAAAGGTCTCACCTCAAGATGCAAAAGATATCTAATACACCATAGTGTTCATCTCAATGAAATTTTAATGCCACTAAGGTAAATTATAGTCAATCAAATAAATAAAATAAAGTAAAACTAGTGCAATCCAATCATGAGAAGAAAAATAATGACAAATAACTTGAAATTTTACCTTGTTAGAAATTTTTAAGGTAACTTATGTTTCCTTATTTCTTCTCTATTTTATAAATCTTGTGAAAAGATTCATTATCCTTAAATAAATATTTATTAAGGAATATTATAAGATTTATTGGTCCATTTTACACCATATGATAAACCTTCTCAAAATTGTCTTAGTCCATACACACAGCCAACCTCCACCTATAGCCAAGGTCATAGTACATTTGAAGTCTTTTGTTGAGGTAAATATTTGTTGAGATATATGGATTGAGTTTTATAAAGAAATATTTAACTTTTATTCAATTTAAGGACACCATGGACATGTTTTTAACCTCCTCATTCTCTTTAAACATCCAATCTTTAACTTAGTCCATACAAAACATAGTAAACTATCACTCACAATCATAATGAGACATAGTCAAGTTATTATCTCTAAAAGGTTCTATGTTTTAGATTTAAAGAAGGATAATAATCATTATTTTGATGTTTTTATCAAGTTAAAAAATTTACATATGATGAACCAAGAAGACATGATCTAGAATTAATCATGAAATATCACCCACAATCATGTTTTCAAGGACACAGAGTCATAAGCCAAGAAGTGGGATGAGCAAGGAATGAAAAATTTCAAGGTAATTAAAGCTTAAGATGATCTTGTGACTATATGGATACCATTGATGAATGTATTAGATGTTCATAAGCTATATATTTGACCTTATCAAGGTCTAAATCTCTCTTAGTCTATACAAGGCATAATACACCATCATCTACAACTACACTCATGCCAACATACAGTCAAGGTTTGTTTCAAAGAGATAAGATGAATTTTATATGATTAAATTTTTTTGATCCAATTCAAGGTATAAAAAATATAAAATATAAACTAACAAGGTCCTAAGCAAAGGAGATGTGCAGTGTGCACCTACAACTAGCCTAATAGTGGAGCAAAACTTAGTTTTAACCAAAGAGTGGAAGGTAAATTTGTGGTGTTTAGTAGACATGATGTTGAGGAAATTTAGACCTGATAAAGGTTCACAAGAAATTCCAACCATTGAAATAACTTTAAAATGGGTTTTGAATCAAGCACAGTAAACACCATTTCCTTTACAACCTACAAATACCAGTATTGTACTATGCATAATGGGTAAGAGGTAGACTAGCAATGTTGTCAAGGACATTTGAGAGATTTTTCAAACCTATCTAAAACCTAAAGAATATTTAAATAACTATATATATATATATATATATATATATATATATATATCCTAACAATCATGTTAATTCCAAAAAACATAGAACATAGCTAAAGGTAAAATATAATCTCCTATTCTCAAAGAACCCTCATTTGTAGTGAATTAAGAAGGACTGATAGTATGTTAATGGAAGGAAGTTAAGTTAGGATGATGTAAAAAATTACATAACACCTATAGATCACCCATACACTATTTTAAAAACATAAAATGATCATATAATGGCATATATCTATTGAACCTAAGAGGAATATGTAGTCACAGTCAACACCTAATAGATAGTTTTGAGATAATTTGAGGTTTTGAAACATTTGCACGTGGATTTAATATCTAAATTTTAGTAAAAATTTTCATAATTACTAGTTTAATATTTATATGTTATCTTATAGGTCACATAACTAGTGGAAGCATCCATTTTTTTGACATACTGACCTCAATCTATTGACAGTAATAATAGAGACCATGAGGACTATTTGAGGTTTTGTTGATAAGATAGGGAGTTTTAAATTCATGTAAGGGTTGGTGAGGCAAATAAATATGATTTTAATCCTTCACACATAAGATTATATGTATAATATTTAGGCTTCAATACAAAATTCCCTTGAGGGCAAGTTTAAGAAGAGAAAGCTAAGATAGGCATGTGTACTAATGGTGGCATCCATGTGGGTTGAGTGGTATTTGAAGACATAAATCACTTGATATGAAGATAAAAGAGAAGTGAGGATGGAAGAGTAACATCTCATGATGAGTAATGAATCTTAGGTAAATCAATAAATCACAAACTCAATCACTAATGGCTTTTCAAGATGGACTGCCAAGAACCCCATGCTATAAGAATCAAGGCATATAGAACATAAGATGTATTTAAGGCTTATAAAAAAGAATTATTATCAATATCAAAACATTATAAATGATATATAACTCCATTATTCATGTAATTTGAGTATTAAAAACCTTTTAGACCTTTATTTTTTCCATACACACACAGGCAGGCAAACTAAACCTACAAGTAACAACTTGAAAAAGAAGAGCAGAGTTGAGGTTTAAGCATTTGAAAATGAAATAAAGAGTGAGAAAAGGTCTGAAAATTTATTTTATGTTTAATAGTATTCTATCAAATAATATACAATCTAATCAACCTTCAACACTCAAATTTGACCAATTAGGCCTATAAACCAGTTTTAGGCTTAGAAGGCCTATATCACCTTGAAATAATTTCAAAAATTAATAAGAAATATTAATTCATTATAAGGTTTAATTTGATTTTTAAGATCCCATGAAGGTTATTTAAATTATATAAATATAATGGAAAGGTTATTTTCAATCCCAAGAGCTAATTTGAACTATTAATCCTAGATAGTCAATTCGAGTTGCCGATTCAAGAGCTCATATCTTTCATCACAAGAGGACTTGGACAAAATTATTTTATAAATATTTGGTAGCCATATCACAATTTAAATAAATGAATTATTTGTGTTGATTAAGTGTTTGAGGTTTATGAACCATTTCTAATACTATAAGCATATCTAGAATGCATACAGAACACTACAAGCAAACTTCTGTACATATGTATCTTTTCACACATTTTGTATGGGAACCCAAGATTATCAAGAAATTTTAATGTTATATGGAATAAATATAAATGGTTATAAAATTCTTTTTGGAGGTCCATACTTTATGAATGATCATTAAGAAGGTTCACCTCCAAAACCCCACTACAGACCACTTTTGAGAAAAGTGAAGTTTATTGCATCCAAAAACCCATGAATCACCATGGAAACTATTTAATAATTAATTAAAATCATATATTCTCTTGAAAATGATATCGTGTTGTACAAAACTATCATAAAGTAGGGTTTTTTAAGGAAAAAGTGTAGAAAGAGAGGTACAAAGTAGTTTAAGGAGATGTCAATCAATGGAGAGTGAATATTGACACTTGTTTCACCTTATAAATCTATAATATGATATAAAATATTCCTATAAATACATTTTCAAATCTCTTCTAATCAGTTAGTCTATAGAATTGAATGACAAGGTGACCTAGTCACCTAGTTTGACCAAGTTTCAGGTGTTTCTTGCTCAATAAGACCTATCTCATGGCATATGGCATTGATTCAGGGCTAAATCTTAGTTTTTCACAATTTTCTAATGTTTCATATAGTTTCATGGACATAAATTACTAAGAGTTAGGCTACTAGGCCTAATTGGCCTAGTAGACCTACTTGATCAAGCAAGTAAAATGATTCATTCATCATTCATCCACTCAATTTGAATGAATGATAAATGGAGTTTATTTATCATTGAGTGGATTTATTAATTTAATTATTTTCATTGCTTATTATTTTTAGTTGGACTTTAAGTTGAGTGGATGAATAATTAAGTTATCAAGGAATCTAAAATGGTCATTTTTATCTTTCTAACTATTTTCACCCCTAAAGTAGAATAGGTGTAGGAAAAGGATTCAAATTGAAATATTAGAGGATCAAGACTCATAATATATAGGTTTAGTCTAAGTTAAAGGTATCCCATAACCTATAGACCAATCCAATGTTAGTCTAGGTTTGAAGGAGATTTGAGCAATCTAATTTAGTAAGGTGTAATTTGGGTTGCTAATAGTAAAAACTAAAAGGGACCGAAGAGGCAACTAGTCTTTGTGGTTCATCCAATGCCATAATATTGGAACATAAAATTTTCAAATATTATTTGGCCTACAATTCCCAATCCTTCAACACAAACTAAATAATAACATGCTCAAGTGGAAGCACATACCTCATATCCCTCAAAGCTTGCTCCTCTAGATTGGGATAACGAATTAAGATCATTAGCCTCTAAGAGGCCTACTCTAAAGATATAAAATTTCCAATAGTGATCTCTCTCTTTAAAAAATCTAATGCATCAATACAGAGGCTGAGGAAGAGGAAAATAGAAGAAAGCTTCGATAGAAGCTTAATTATGGAAGAGAGGGGAGAGATGTATTCCCTAGGTAAAAGGAAAAAAAATCAAAAGGGTCAGTCCTTTTATATTGAGGAATTGAATTCATATATATAAACCCACATAAAATCCATCATTACCATACTTTAAGGAACTAAAATGGCTAGGCAGGAGCTCAAGGAAGAGTTGGAGAAACTTAGAGAGCAATAACAAGTGATTTGGTTTCTTCATGGTATTGACCAAGATGTGCAGGATGCTACCCTTATATTGTATGAAATTTTTCATCATATTCATTCTTTGAGCATTATTTTGGCTCCACATGTAAATAATATAACCCAATTATTTATAAGCCATAATAAAGATGACAATAAGTTGAATTTCCTAGTGCTTTATACCCATAATAAGGTATTTATCCATCTAGATTTGATGACCCCATTAAATGCATCTAATTCTCTAAATTTAGAATTGATAAGAATGTAGGAGGACCAATATTAGGTATTATCCTCTGAGGCATTAGTCAATAAGTTGGTTGAGTAAGAGAAAGAGGTCAAACAAAAAATTTTAGGACTGGAGTTAGTTACCATTCAAGATAATAGAGGTAAGTTGGTGACCAGAGATGTATTTGACCAGATAATTAAGCAAGCCTTTTATAGATTCAAGTAGAGACTATAAGGTCAGATCCTAGAAGATATTGAGGCTAAATTAAGCACAACAAATAATAAATCCACATAGGTGGAAGTATTTAAGGTTGTATTCATGCCTAAAAGTGTATCATAGGTCGTTCTTAGTGTTTAAGAAACACTACTCATTTTGGAATCCAAAGAATTCAATACATGAGTTTCATGTTGTGATAATCCTATTATCTTTGGTATAATAGAGGTAGAACAAGTGGACTATTTTCCAAATTTATATTATTTGGTGGTTGGGAGCCACTGTGGCTTAATATTTGATCTTTGATTTTGAATAGTCTATGTTATTTGAGGTGAATTGTGCTTAACCCTAAGTCTAAAGCTAAACTAATATTAGTATTCATAATGAAGATAATCTAAGGTGAATTGATAGAAAGGATCAAAAGGAAGGGTAAGGTAGAAAAGAGAGATGTTGTTGATCTTTATTTCAAACATTATGACAAAGTTCTAATTTCATCTAAACATGCATTTAACCAATATGCAACATGAAGTACCATAAGATCAAATCATATCACACATCAGGTAGACATCTAAGGAAGATATGAAAATATGTAAATAAGAATTAGATTTAATTTAATAATTTCACCCTTGAAATAAAATAGCATTAGCCTAGATGCAAGAAGAGCAAACAAAGTGAAGTAAACCTAAGAACTTTAAACTAATCTAACATTAGCACAAATTAACAAATCTATATTTAAAGATGAACATATATAATTAATAAGAACCATTAAAATATAAAATAAGGCCAAATAAATGAGAGAGAAACCATGATAATAATTTACATAAGAAAATATGGACAAACTTTGTAGAACTCCTTGCTTTATATTACTTTTCTCAAAAATTACAATATATTTTGGCTAAAAAACTCCTCCACTTTTTACAATTGACAATACCTCTTTATATATATAATTCATGAGGTATGTCAGTTATTCATGCCAAATATTAAGGATATTTGTCCTCTTATAAAAAATATAGAAACTTTTTAAAGACTCCAAAATGATTAACCTATAGGCAATGTGATTTACAAATTACACATGTCTTTACAAAAAGAATATTCTATTTTCAAAAATATAAAATGTCTCTATACAATAGAATATCCTAAGTCAACTGGCTTCACTTTGGGACACTTATGCTAATATAGTCTTCTATCTTCCCTACAAGATCTTCATTATATAATCTTGTTCATTGATCGACTGAGATCAATAGTAGGTTTCATGAAAAATTCTTTTACTTGATCTTCTAGGCCCTTGAGATCTTTGTCAGCCCTTTCCAAAGCTTGTTTGATTCTCCTAGTGGCCCCTATCTTTTCCTTTGATGATAAAAGTAGGCCCATGATCTTCTTATTATCAACCCTTATTTTTCCTTATCCTTAATTCCTTACTTCTTGTATGAATTGATTAGTTATATGCTTGAACTCCTCTTCAGTGATAAATCCTAGTGGACTAAGGGTGGTGGGATTTTTGATTAAGTTATCCAAAATATGTAATATATTACCCTCTTATTATTTGAGGTCCTTAGAAATGTCTTCCATCTGCTTGGACCAGCTACTTAGGGCCTTGATCTTATCAACCAATATAGCCATATACATATTTAGGTGGGCTAGGCTAATTGTCCTAAACTTAGGGATTTGATTTTTAGTCAATATTGTGATCAAATCCTCCACTTGGTATCTCAAATCCTACCATTAACCAACTTGGACTTAAGACATAGTGATTTTTTTATTCACTACTTCTTGCCTAGTCTTAATAGACTTTAAATAATTAAACAAATTAACTATGGTGTCCTCAAATTGCTTGAATATGTCTTCTTGGATTGACAATATGGCTTGTTCTTTCAAATTATTATTATATTGTAATATGCCATTGATCATTATTTTCAATTGATCTAACTAAGCATGAGCCAATCCAAGAACATTTTATTAAATCATTGGGTCCTCACCAAGATTTTATCCTCTAATTGGAGTTAATTCAACAAAAGGTTCCACTTTTTAGAAAGTGAACTTCTCTCCACCAACCATGGCCTTCTTCTTAGTTACCCTCTATAAATTGGTAGTTTTTGGGTCAAATTTTACACCCATTAAATATTGTGTTACTTTTGGATCTAAAGTCTCCATTTTTGCTCCAATTGATTCTCCTAGAGTAGCCATCATCCTTTAATCTTATTTTTATAGAGCTATGATACATGGATTGACGTCTTCATGAACTAGGATATTGATGGACTTCATCATAGCCCATGGATGTTGTGCACTTGGTACCTTTTACAATTTTCCATAGATGAACCATTATAGAATGGTTGACCATGAATTAATTTTTCTTTACTCAAGAGGTTAAATTCACTCAAAGGAGGAGTGAAAGTCACCTTGAACTACTTTACCTTCACTGGAATAATGGCCAGTTCAACTTTTCTTTTGGGGGTGTCCTTAAGAAATAGATCTAACACTTCCTTCACCTTCTCTTCCTTTATCTCATCCATTTCTTCATCTTTATACTTATTTACTAATGATAAAATTTTAAGGTCATATTCAATGGTCTCATCAAGGTCCAATGCTACTATGTGAACTTCTTCCACTAGTGATCCTTGTTCCTTTGCCTAGGCTAAAGAAGATTCAATTTCATCAAGCCTTCTCTCCTTTAGCCTTTGCTTAATTTTTGCCTCACGTCTGGACTCTATTTATAGCTAGGTTAGTGGAGGTTTATAAGGTATACCCCTCAATAAATGGTATTTACTTGGTCCTAATTACCTTCTATCATAATCTCCCTTTTGCTCCCTTTTTTCCCTTTGCATCTTAGATTCTGAATTGATGTTGTGCCTTTTAAATATAATGGTGACCTCAAAGAATGAGGAGGATTCTGTGTATATGGGGTAAAAATTACTAGGCTAGTGATTATAAGTTATGTTTGCTCCTTTGGTTTTCAAATGCTCCTTAACCCTTCCATGTGGATCCCACTGCCTTAGCTCATTAATTTGAAGATTGAAGGAGGTCCTATGTTTTAAAGTAGCCTTAATATTATCCCATGATGCAAACATAACTATAAAAATGTTTATAGTGAGGGTGTGAATAAATCCCTTTCTTTCGGTCTCGAAAATACCATCTATTCCATTGCAAATTTGGTAAACTACTTATTGTTCTACAAGCTTATTTAACACATGGACTAGTAATTTGAGGGGAGTGTATTGGGTTCCCTCAATCTTGATGAATATACAATTATGATATATCCATATATCCCCTATGGTTTTAATAAAAAAAATTATCAAGGGGTTGACACTCATCATTGGGCTCCTTGTGATGGCCTCATTGAGGGTAGGATAAACATAATCACATATGCATTAGATGTGATCCCCATACTTAAATATATGTAACTTGGAGTAATATTGTGAGATAGTTTGTGTCCTATTAGGTGACCATTCCCTAAGGTTGGGGATATTTATTTTGGTATGGAGGGCATCTAAAAAATATGACATCATGTAAAAATGAGCCCTACTCCTCTTCTTGATTGCAAAAAAATGTCTACTCAAACAGGTGTTAATTACTTCACCAAGAGGAGGGGTGACTTGTTTCTCAACCATAAAATAGATTAAAGGGACCCAAATTTTGTCTACATATGTAGTGGCTACATTCCCACATAATCTATTCATCATTGTCATGATCATTCTTATTTCATGCCTAAATTGACTAATGGGGATGTTATTATTGAAGTAAGAAAACATTTGGTTTCTAGAATATATTCATAAGGAAAGGATTCTCTTTAAATCATTATCTTTAGCCTAATTATTGATTATGGTAAAATTTACTTGGGTTTTAGGCAATTTTTAATAATTTTCAAAATATATAGGATAAATATAAGCAACCTTCCATAAACTACATTCATGAACAATCATGACCTTATTTATTTTTTCATCTTTAAAAATTAGAGCAAGGATGTCTATGCAATGTAGTAACTCAGGTTTCACAATTACATAGTGTAGGCCAGTCATTTGGATGGTGACTACATTGTAGTATATTCTTTTTACAAACATATCCTTTTCCTCCTCTCTTGTGATGGGTTTTTAATTCTCAATGGTCTAAAATAATCTCGATCGATTATTTTCCTCTATGTTCATAGTTGTGGTGTCAAACTATATGTCCTTGAAAACTCTTCCTAATGCATATAATGTAAAATAAAGTTCCACATCTTATCTAGAAACACTTTTTCAAAATGCCATGGTTTTGAATTTCTCTAAATTTATTATTAGTATATTACACTTCAAATATAGATTGATTTATTCTCACACAGGTGATAATTCAAATTTATTTACCTTGGTCACAATGAGCACATGGTTGAATTAGGTTTCTCACACTTACTAGGGTTTTTATGAAGGTTTTCTCAGTGTTTTAATGGTAGTAGATAGTTCAAATAATGTGAATTGTGTGACTTAGATTTTCTCTAGATTGAGCATTTATACATTTGCATTTCCTTGGGTCCAAAAAATCTTGAACTTTGAATATTTTGATTATATGGATTCGATGTGGTATCATCATGGAATTTTTCTAGTTAATATTTCAAATATGACCATTTATCATTTTAGGGCACATGTCATCATACCATTGATTCTAAACCCTTTGAAAAGTTTTATTTATTTCATGTCATTAGATCTATTTACACAGATCAATACGATTCATTAATCTTGATCTAAGAAATCAAACATCATTAGCTATTTTGTTATATCCCATATAGTTGTGACACTTGTCATTTCTACATTCATCTTTATCTTTGTTGAAATGTCACCATCAATCTCACATTGTCAGATCATCCTCACTCAAAAAAATGCATTTTATCAATCTTGATTGATTGGATAATGTTCTTTGCACTATGTGTCATTGATTAAAATATGTACATGAGGCCATGTAGTATCAATATTTGAAATATGTTCACACTTTAATTGTGTCTTATGGTTATGACACTTATCATTTCCTCATTCATTATCAGGGCCTTTGACTTTACAATCTTCATCATGCACCACTAGATCTTATCTAGTCTAGATCAATGTGCTCTATTGGATCTCAATCTTAAGGGTGGAATGCCATTGGATACTTGATGTTATTTCACTAAAATTATGACACTTTTTACCTTCTCATTTATCTAGGGGCTCTGTTGAATTTTTAACTTGACATGCACCATCGATCAGAATGTGTACACTTGGTTATGTACCATAAATATTTGGGGACATGTTTGATCTTTAATTATCCATTGTGAGGTTGAAACTTAGCATCTCCATGATAATTTTGAGTTCCTTTGAATTGTCAATGTTGATCTCATATCGTCAAATAATCTTCAACTGATCAATCATGCTCTATTTAACCATCGTTTATTGTGTACCATTAGATCTTTGGTAGTGTTCCCATGATGGTGACATTTGTCACCTCCTCTCTTTTTTTGGGCTCCATTGAATTCTTGAATTTTCACACATCATTAGATCAATCGTGCTTGAGTAAATGTGTATTGTTGATCCTATGGTCAATAAAATAAAACTAAGTCAAGCTCGAGGCATATAAGGAACTTTGATTAAAATATTTTAGACTAAGGCTTTATTCATGTTGATAAACATAATAAAACCTTATGATAAAAATTTTAGGCTAAGCTCTAAAACATTATAAAAGGGACCCCATGAATGATAAAAGTTATGTCATAAATTTTTAGCCTAGGTTTTTCATTGTATTAATAAATACAATTGGAACTTTATGATAAGGCTTTAGAATAAGCTTGGAACATAACAAAAGGGGCCCTACATTAGTTAGATTATGTGGAGATAAAAACAAGGGGGATCAAGACATAAAGGAGCAAGTATGAATTTTTATACTAAGGTTTGGTCATGTTGATAAACGTTACTAAGCCATAGGATAAAAATTAAACTAAGTCCATTGTTAAATTAATTTTTCTTATGAAAACTATTCCCATGTAAATTAAAATTTAATTAAAAATGGACCTAGATGAAAACATTAGACTAGGGTTTTAACATGAATTAAAATAGATTCAATTAATATTTGATAAACAAAAAGCTATTAAAATATCAATTTTATATTGAATCACAAAACCCTAAGCATTTTCATTCCCAAATGAGATTCCATTAAACCTTCATTATAGAAACACAAGCAACAAGAATTAACAACATTAGAAGGGGATAAAACAATAATAATTTGAAAATGTGTTAATTAATCCAAATATGAACCATGTGTGGATGATATCTAGATAAATATAATGTGAAAGCATGTTAGTGATACTCTAATCAAGTGATGTTTCAACTTTAAAGTAGAAATTTGCACAATTTAAAATAAGGGTCCCCATTTTTTAGAAATGGGGGTATTTTGACCTCAATAGGTTGGCTTCAGAGCAACCAAGGTAGAGCATAATAAGATAATGGGAAATAAAACCAAGGTAACTATGCCATCTCTCCTAGATATGAGTCTAATCGTAGCATAACACGCTAAGGGATACAAACATTACCAGGAATTAAATGTGAAAAAGAAAGTTGTTCAATAAATACCACCTACTAGTTCCACTATGGCAACTCCACCAATAGTGCCAATAATGACAATAGCCACATCATCTTCACTTAATGTTATTATTCCTATGGTGACTATAGTTCTCACTATCATTACATCCTTAAGAGCAACTCCAGATACTATGGCATCATTTGTCAATACAACTACAATTCCCATAATAGTTTTAAGAAAACTCAAGTAAGATCTAATTTATATAATGTTTAATTTTATATATTTTGCATGTAACCATTATAATTGAATAGTGAAAGTCTTAGCTACATATATATGAATTTTGGAGGATCATGCACATGTTGCATGGATGAAATATTTGTAATGCATCGATATGTAAATAAAACTTATCTTATAGTCTTTTCAGATGGAAATGAAGTATTCTAATCTTAGATTATGAGGTGAACCCTTCCCCAAGTATAAATATACAAGTTATAACCCTCTTTAAAAATGTCAAAGTTCTTGAATGAAATATAATAAAAAATCAAGGATTTTGATTATCATGAAACTATGTTTGTTCTTTTTTCTTATTTCTCTATGTCAATGAATTTGAAGTTTCTTTGTTTGTAAATGAATTTAATAATTTTGATGTGTTAATGCTATAGATGAATTTGACTTATATGTTAATGAATTATATTCTTAAATGTGTAATATCTATTTGAATATTGATATGTTTCATTGATTTAGACAATTAGTACAGGTTTAATCAATAATATAAAGTGTGTAGAAGTGTCTCATTTGATATAGTATTCTAAGAGTAAGCAATATCTACCCTAAATAATTTCTTGGTTTGAGTTTTAATCTATTGTATAAAGGTATGTAACAACAACCTTAAAAGTATCAACCTTTAGTTGATACTAATAATTACCTTATATTTTAATACCCAAACTCCAAGTTATTTTTATTAGTAAGTGATCAAAAGCTTGAAACATCAAACACTAGTCATATAGATATTTGTCTACTAAAGAGATAGACAAATAAATTCCATTTCATATACATAAAATCCTTCTTTCTTCCTTACCCTTCCCTCTTTTTTAAGCTTCTTTGACATCTACTCACCATACATTATCCTTCTACCCACCCAACCCACCTAGTGATTTATCCTTTTTTATTAGAATTCACACATCTACCTACAAACTTAGTTGAAAAATATATAGGCTCAACTTGTTGTTCCACTACTTAGTTGTTTTAACCACATACCTATAACGTTTTCCCAAGAGTGGGACCTAGTTCCATAGAGATCCCAAAATGTTATAGGTTACCTCATTTAAAACTCTTTGAGGTGTGCATAAAACCCACATCAATATGAGATAAAAATCTAGAGCTAGAAGGAGGGCACACTTGTGTGTTTTCCCAATAAATAGGGAACCCATCATTATAGAGACACTCAAAATATTAACAAGGTCTAGGGCCCAATCTAGTATTTTGGTTTCACCATTATCACAATCTAAAAGGCCTAGACCTATACCTATTATCCTTGAGGTACATAAATCTTAAACACCTTCCCCTGTAAGGAACATCCCACCTATCAATATTCTTATGGCCCAACCTTGGTTAATCAAATACACTATTGTTGTCCCTATGGACCAACATGACCTACCAAGAAACCTATAGAAGTATCTACCTACTTTTTCCCCTCAAGTGGAAGGATGATTGAAGAGCATATCAAATATTTCAAGGCCACTTTGAGATTAATGAATGTTGTCTATGAGGATGTTACATGTAGGATTTTCCCATTTACTTTTCAAGATTCTTCTAATGATTGATATCTCAATTTTTAGGCAAATTCTATCACCTCATGGGATGAGTGTCAAGGTACATTTTTGGCACAATTTGGATAGGTAACTAATCCAAGTATAGTATATCATCTCTTTAACAATATGGGAAAGGAACCTAATGAGTCTATCTGAGCCTTCAACATAAGATTCTAGAAGATGCAATCATGAATGAATGTTATGTATAATCTAGATGAGAATCTAATGCTTGAAATATATAATAATGCATTAAATCCTATTACTATTGTGTTCTCGTAAATAGTCTATGCTACCAATATGCTAGCTTTAGCATTTTGAGAATCTATCAATTTCAATAGATAAATCAATCCATAAATTAACTCACATAATCTAGGAAGTCAAGCATTCAACAATAGACTTCCATCTTATAATACAATTCTCCATGAAAACCAAAACACACCTACATTCAATCAAAACTAGTTGTATACTCTATCACTTATGATATAATAGACAATAAATTAGAACTAAAATTTATTGAATAATCATACACAAAAAAATAATTGGTATAAAAATTAACATTAGGCTTATACCAACATAGAAATCACTTAGGGTTTGGATTCTAACAAATATAAATTAGATGCTATATAAAGAATGGTTTAGAAGTTAAGCAATGATTTTATGAATATGTATAAGAGAATGGGCAATACCAATACTTATATTTAATCATAATTTGGCCTTTCTAAAATAAAATAGGCCTTTCAACATGCCTCATAATAATGTAGATCAACATCAATCCAATAAGCTGCTATAGATTAATATTATGGAAATAACATTTCCCAGTTGGTGTACTGTCCATAACATGTCCTAGCATGAAGAGTTGGATTATATAGAGTTATTTGTATCTTTTGAAATCTTCCAAATGGAGATTATCAAATAATATCAAATGTTAAATCCTATGCATTTGCCTTATGAATTTTACCCTTCCAATTTAACTATGGTTATTGAGACTTTTGAGTCTTCCTTCCCTAGTGAATATGACAACATCCCAAAAGATAATTTTGATGAAGTGCATGCATTCCAGAAATTCAATAAGAATAATTATAATACAAGGAATAGGTAGTCATTCACCACTTCTAATAATCTTGATAATATGGGTATCCCTCCAAATCTTAAGGTTGAAAATATTCCTCCTCCCCCTAAAGGGAATGATCAGCGTCAACAGAGAGAGATAAAATAAAGGAAGATACAATATTGTTGAGGATATGAAGAAAATCAAGGCCAACATTACTCTTCATGAGATAGCACAAAACACATAGCAAAAGGAGCTCTTATGGAAGTCCACCATAGTCAAGGATATGGTATAAAATTTTAAACTAGCCAAAATGAATGTTATATACAAAACCAATCCAAAATTTACCCTTTTTTGTTATCTATTCGATCATTTGGTGGGAATATACATAACTTCCTGGTAGATTTAGGGGATTCAATAATAGTGATTTCAAATTATATTTGTTAAAATCTTGGTTTAACACCAAATCCATCCAAGAGGACTATGTCATATCTTGATAAAATAGTGGTGGCCATGTTGGGAGATTTGAATGACATGAGAATTTAGGCTGCATTAGAACCAAGAGTGCAGATGACTATCTACATCTTATTAGTGGACATTCTTGAAAGTTATGGGTTGTTATTAAGTAGAGATTGTCTAAAAACACTAAATGGATATCTTGAAAAGTGCTTTTCACATATTTGGCTACCATGGAGAGGCATATCCAAATAGATAAAAATTGATTGAGAGCTAAGAAAGAAGCATACTATTATAAAATACAATACTTCTAATGAGAAGGTAAGTTAAAAATCTCCTAGTCTTATAATTTATACCTTCATCATGAAATATGAATCACCAAAAGAAATTTTAGGCCCTTCCCAATTATGGACCCTCCATTTTAATGGAGCTCAATATAAGTAAGGATCAGGTGTTGATATTGAATTGATCAATCCACAAGGAGATAAACTATTGGTAGCATACAGACTCTAATTCCCATACACCAATAACAAAGTGGAATATGAAGCCTTGATTTTGGGATTATGGTTTGCCCTCAAGAATAATGTCAAGGAATTATTGGTATATAGAGATTTTAAACTCATGGTAAACCAATTAATAAATACATATTAGTGTAAATTTTTATATCTCAATAAGTACAAGCATAGAGCCTAGGACTTAATAGAATCCTTTAAAGCTTTCAACATAGTGTCAATCTCAAGAGAATAGAATAGAACCACTGATTCCTAGCCACTTTAGTAGTCAATTTGGAACCCTTACAATAATAAAAAATCAATAAGTTCTCCATTGAATTGGTACCATATCCTTTAATACCAGACAACATTGAAATTTTTCAAGTGTTTGATGATGACCAATAAATTATCCAATTTATCACAAGTTCAAGATAATTTGAGTCTCAAATAATATATGATAAAGAAAGAAAATATAGGATCCATGAAGAATTAGATGAAGGTGTTATCTAGATGAAATAGATAACCAGTAAATTGTCCAATTTCTCACAAGTTCAAGATAATTTGAGTCTCAAATAATATATGATAAAGAAAGAAACTATAGGATCCATGAAGAATTAGATGAAGAAGGTGTTATCTAGATGAAATAGAATCCACTCCCATTGGGGATGGTCACTCTAGAAATGACCTTTGATATAGATCTTTGTGCTCAATCACAAAGGCAATTGAAGGTTAATGAATCCAAATTTAGTTTAAAAAATGTTGGTGATGAAAAATGCATACTTCATCAATATTGGCTCAACTTGCATACTTGAAGAAAGGTAAAGAGTCAAAGAATGTATTATTAGGTATAAATATGTAATTGCATGGACTTATGAGGAATTAAGTGTTTTCAATCCTAGAATCATGACCCATATAATTCCACTCAGGGCTAATCATAACCCATTTATAAAATGATAGAGGCTATTTAATCCTATATTAGAATAATTCATACAAAAGGAAGTGGAAAAGCTATTGAGTTATAGGATTTTATTCCCTATTAGACATTCAACTTGGGTGACCAATCTAGTTCCTATCAGGAAAAAGAGTGGTAAGATCAAACTTTGCATCAACTCTAAAAACTTGAATAAATACCCAAAGAAGGACAATTACCCTCTGACTTCCTTAGATGAGGTAATACAAATGGTAAGTGGCTTTGAGATGATGTATTTTTTAGATGTATTTTGAGGTTACAATCAAGTCCTAATTGAATTATAATATTAGGATGAAAATTGCATTTACCATGAAGTGGAAAACATATGCATACAAGTGAATGCCATTTGGGATGATCAAATTTGGAGTGAATTTTCAAAAAGCAATGAATCATGCATTTTAGGGACTAATAGGAAAGTACATCATTATATATATGGATGATCTCATTGTATTTTCTAAAAATAGAGATGATCATATTGACCATATTTAGTCTATCTTTGAGAGGTGTAAGAATTTTATGGTATCACTTAACCCCAAAAAATGTATATTTAGAATTACTAAAGGCAAACTACTAGGCCACATCATTACCAAGGATGGAATCACCATTGACCTAGATAGGATTCAATAAATATCAAAGATAATGTTTTCAAATAGTAAAAAGGAGATCAAATAATTCTTTGGAAAGATAAATTTTGTAAGGAAATACATATCAAGATTCATGGAGATTATTAGACCCCTGAACGTAATGCTCAAACAAAGTTCCAAAGTGGAGTGGATTCTTAAACGTAAAAAATCCTTCCAAGACATAAATAAGGCCATTTCATAGTCCCTAGTGTTGGTAAGCCCTAATTTTACCAAATATTTTTACTTATATTGATTCACCTTAGAACATACCATTATTATAGTGCTTATGCAAAAAAGGGAAGAAAACAAACATCTAATTGCATTTATGAGTACTAAATTTAAAGTTGTAGATCTCAAGTATTCCTTTATTAACAATAGAATATTTTATCTTATCAAGGTAGTTAAAAAGTTCAAGCACTACATCTTATGTAATAAAACCATCTCTATACTACCATATCCCAATATCAAGCTCATGCTTGGATAGAATGAATTGGGGGAACATAGATTTAAATGTATGGTAAAGTTACAATAATTTGATATTGAAAGTAATTTAGCCAAGTTCATTAGGGGACAAGGCATAATTCAACTGATGACTAAACCAAACCCATATATTACTATTGAAGAGGTCTACTAGACATAGGTCTCCCAAGGAGATTGGTAATTAGGTGTTACTCAATTCTTACTCATTGTAACATGCCCCCAAGAACTTTAAAGAGAGTAAAAGAGAGATTTACAACTCAAGGTTGCTCATTATATGATTATAAATGGATTCCTCTATAGAAATAATTATGAGGGCATTTATCTAAGGTGTGTCTCACATGAAGAAGCTAAGGAAATCTTGGAAACTCTTCATCAAAAGATAGGCAATGGTCATCCATCTAAGAATATTACAACACATAAAATACTCAAAATGGGCTACTACTGGCCAACCATTTTTAAATATGCCCATTTCCACATGAGGGTGTGCCATGAATTTTATGTGTTGGCCAAAAGAGAGGTACACGTAGCCATGTTATAATATCCTATAATTAAAGGTAAGTCATTCACTTAATGGGACTTAGACTTCATCAGTGTAATAAATCCAATTTTTTATATTAGACACAAGTTTGTGATCACTGCTACAAATTATTGCACTAGATGGGCATAGGAAGTATCCACTAAGAACTATAGAGCCTAAGATGTGCCAAGTTTTCTTGAAGAACATATCAAAACTAGGTTTGACACTCCCATTTCTCTATTTTATGACAATGGTTTGGTATTTCAATAAATTAAGTTCACTAAATGGGCCCATGATAATTAGATTACAATTAGGTCATCCTCAAATCATTACCCATAAGGGAACATATTGGTTGAGTCAACCAATAATAATATTATAGATGTAATAAGAAGTCAACTACAGATAAACCAATAGAGTGTCACATCATAATAAAGTATGAATTCCAAGTAGATAGGAAAAGGTACAAATAGGCCCTCAAATCTTCACCATATCTACTAGTCTATGAGAAATAGCCCATATTCCCAATCATGCTAAAATTACCAACATATCAATTTATCCAATAATACATGGAGCCCAATGAAAAAATAGAGTCAAGATTATTGCAAATTATAGAAATGGAAGACTCTAAGGATAAAGTGTTGTAGATATTTAGTAAGCATCAGGACATGATCAAGAGATGGTTTGACAAAAGAGAAAAAATTAAATATTTTATGATCTCTGACTTGGTCTTGTTATGGGACAAAGCCTATGAGGAAAAAGGAATGCATGATAATTTTACCCTACTATAGATAGGACCTTATCATATTTCAAAAAAAAATAGTAATAATGTTTTCTATTTGAAGGATCTTCAAGGTAACGATCTAACATATTCATTAAATAAATGGTTTTTGAAGCATTAATTCATGGTTGCCCCATCTAGAGAGGTCTCTAAGTAATAATAAAATGTTAAGTAGAGGTAAGAGTAGATTAGATTTCCTTTATTAGTTAGTTTCTTACTTTTATTCATTTCCTTTTATTACATTAGTTCACATTTTTAGAGTAGCTTTTCATTTTCAGTAGTTTCCTACTTTCTAGAATAGTTTCCCATTGATTTCATGATAGTCAAATTATTGTCTATCTGGGTATAATCAAACATAGTTTGAGGTGTTTTAAATCCAAATCAAATCAAGGGGTTAATTCATACTATAGTTAATAACTTTTAATCTAGTTAAGTAATGAGAGAGTTAGCCATTAATACCTCTTGAAACTAATTATTCATCAAGTATGTGAAAGTTACTCCCCTAATTTTATGAAAATTTAGAAACTTTCCTTATTCCCTTGGTTCAATTGCACATAAAACATTAGTATTTGTTCAAGGTAATAATCATGGATATAGGCAAGTGTTGACAAGAACATTTTGATTAAACCAAAATTTTAACTAATACCAACTCATTATGGTCACCTATTCCCTCTTTCTATAAAGGAAAAGATAAAAAATAAAAATAAAAATAAAAATAAAAAAGGCATAATCAAAAATCCAAAAGAAAATAAAAAAAGATTTAAAGCTGACATGATGAAATAATATCAATGCATCATGCATCATGAAGAATATAAAGGAAAGAGGAATAGATTATCAAAGGTATCTCTATCAAGGCTATGGATGCTTGGCTAGTAGAAGATTAATTCTTGAGCTCCCCATATATATACCTAATTTCCAATCAAAATGAAACCTATGTCTCACTCTTATGTCTTTGCTTAAAAAACTAAAACAAGAGGTAAAGAACAACATTTTTCATACACATATTCAAGGTGTAATTAGTGATAGTATGTTATATAGGATTATTAAGAGTATCTTTCTATTTCTATTTTAGTCATTTATTTTAGTTTAAATTTATGGTTGATATTGGGATTGTAAAATTAGGGATTCTGGGTTCTTGAAAACTCTAGATTAGTTATCCCTGTGAGTCACCGTTTTTTATATTCAACACACCCTACTTTGTATTTTTCTTCAAAAAGTGGGAACCCCCCTTTTTTTTTTTAAATAATGAATATCTTGGAGGGGTACGTATGAGTTCTAAGGGTTATAATACTTGTGATACTTGTATAAAATCAATGTTTTTAATGTTAAATCATTTTGTGGTATACTTTTTAGATGCACTTTCTTAGACTAACCTATTAATGAAAAGGATAGAAAGAGTGGCTTTACATGACAAGTATGAAGATTATTTTATTATGGAGTATACTTTGGTAAAATCCCATTTCGAAATCTTTTAGTAAAAAATTTCTCTTCAAAAAGATTATCTATAGAGGCTTTCTCTTCAAAAGCGTTTTGATGCCTTCAACAATACAACATCTTCTCATGAGATAACTTCTTGAAGGTGTTCCATAAAGTTTAACATACTTATACAGACCTATTCAGATCAATCATTCCTTTAGTGGAAAACTTAAAACTCTTCCTTTACCTATCGGCTGTGATATCATCCTTTAGCCTCATTTCCTCTATTTATTGGCCATAACTTTCCATATATCAGCCAAAAATGGAATGTAAAAATAGTTTAGAGTACCCATTAAGCTCTTATATAACATACCTAAGATTCAACTAGGCTTATTTTGTACGGAATTGCACTTCCTTCTTTAAGCCCTGTTCACATTAGCCCTCCTTTCATGCAAACCTCCTTGTCCAGAGCAAAGTACGGACTTTATAATCAAAAAAATCACATTTTTGGATACCCATTACCTCCTTATAGGTTAATAAAACCTTTTTTTTGGTGCACTTCTTTGGAAAAAAACCACTTTTCTCATTTGGGCCTATTCTCTTAGCTTGCATACACCTAGAACCTACCTTAGGTTGTCTTTTTCTGTACTTTTCTATACTTTACCAACATTAGACCTTTTCCAAAAGTTATATAATGTATTATAGGCATGGATTATGAAGTTTCAATCATTTTGAATGGTCAGAACTCTTAAAACATCAAAACCCTTGTTTCTAGGTCTTAAGGTGACTGTACAGGGCAGCAATCATAAAAAAATCATATATTGAGAAAATATGGGTTTCATGACTTCATTCCAAAGCCAAAAATTCTGTTTTTAAGTTCTATAACATTTAAATTTTGACACCAAAGGTTGATCATGTACGGAACTATCCCAGTTCATAAATTTGTAAGCAAGGATTTTGGCGTTTAGCAGATTTTGACTGTATTTTGACCATAAAAATCTTTATATAGACTTTTTCAAATATATATCATGATTTTTATATACCCATTATCAATTTTTATAACAAATATCAAACTCAAATGAGGTTTTTTTTAATCATACTCCTCAAACTTGACCCTATTCAGTTTTCTTAAGACTTAATTTGCCCTCTTACAAGCGTATTTCACTATCACCAATACATTTTTTATCCAAACAATCTTAAAATCATAATTTGAGGTTTTATTGTCGCATATTAAGGTTTTTCAATCAATCCACACCATCTTTTATACACAATAGTCCTCTTTACAATAAAATATAGATGTTTGTTACTCTCTTAAACTCTTTAAAAGGCACACACACAGGCCTGTTTACTGTCTAGGTCAGAATTCCACCAATGAACTCATTTCTTCCATAACATAAACATATGAAACAAAATATTCATTCTTTATTAGATCAAATAAGATACTTACAATTCAATACAAGATCCAATCTCAATGTTCTATGGCTTTCAAAGCCTTGTTTGCTCCTTCACACATTCTTGACTTTACATCAAATCTGGTCCTTCTCTTTAAATTTAACATCTCTTGAGTGAGGTCCTCCCTCACTATTTCTCCTCTCTTTTATTCATTATATTCTCTTCATTCTTACATTCTTGAGATCCTCTTTTCTTCTTACATCTCTTCCCTTGAATGAGAGGTCCTTTCCTCTTTGTCCTTCCTCTCCTCTACGTCCCTCTCATCTTTTTTAATGAATTTTCTTTTGCTTTTAATCAAAAACCTCTTCTCTAACCTCTAGGTGCAATTTGGGCTCAGGATAAAAAATAGTTTTTAATTTTCAACAATATACTAAGGTTGAAATATTTTCAACCACTCCTTTATTTTCTCAACAGCCCCAACAATTATTTTTTTACCTTTATTTTTTTACAGTTACTCCTTATTAACATCATATTAGAGGGAAAATATAATAAATTGAATTTGAATTTAATCATCCCAATGTAACCATGTCTTGCCAAGAAAATGAATGTAGATGCTCCTGCATCACATTCACATCAAAAACATTCACTTTATAAAGATTATCTACAAAAGGTTTTTCATCGATAATTTCCTTTTGGGAAGTTACACTTTGGCAATAATTAATTTAAAGATTTAGCCTTCATGAGCTTATTCATTGATAAATTTATACCAGACACTTGACTTCAAATATTTAGTCTTTAGTAACTTTCATTTTAGAAGGATTATGTTAGAAATATTCTCACTGGAGACTTTTGTGTCAGTAACTTTTATGATGAAGACTTTGTATTAAAGACTTTCATTTAGGAAACATTCACTTCATAAATATTCTCTATGGAAGGTGTCTCATTAGAAACTTTATTTTTTAAACTTTTATTTCAAAAACTTTGGGATCAGATCTTCAGAGTCTTTTGGTCTAAAAGTAAAGTTTGACTTTTATTGACTAGGCTATACAATGACACATGGTAAAGAATGGAAGGTTACACCTTGGTACCTTGGATGATAAGGCATCCTACATGGCATGAAAACTAAAATAGGGTGGTTAAATTTGAACTGAATGAAGATGATGAGCTCATAGATGTTAATGAATAATGGTGCACAAACTAGAAATCAATGCAAGAGATCTATTTACATATAGCCCTTATCCAAGTTCATGTCATTCAATATTTGAGCTTGAGTAGACTTTAGTTTCAAGTGATCCCAAAAGCCCTAACTATTATCACAATGATTTTCAATTTGATAAATTCACTTAAGCAAAGAGATTCCATTATCAAAAGCTTAGAATATACCAATACTCAATAGATTTACCATGACATCATCATCTAGGTTCTCGATCAAGGATTCTATAAAATACCTAGATACTATTTTTGATGCTACATCATTTAATGGATGTTATTTGAATTATTTAGGATTTTAGGAGGAAGTGGATAACATGGATTCATTTACACTTGAGAAAGACATAGAAGCTAAAGATAAGTAGTTAATAAAATATCTGATCCCTTTCAAAAGACAAGCCCTACACTATGAAATCAAAAAGATGGAGGTGATGTTATGAATTGATATATAATAGGGCCTATTCTTTGAAGGGAGAATCATATATGTATGATACCTTAATTATGTATACAATGACACTATTGTCCCATGTATAGTGTGTGAAGAATTCAACATGTATTTAATCTTACCTATTATGGATGTTACCTTTGATTTACACATTATTATCACATGGAAGAAGGCCAATCACCTAGAAAAATTTATTTAAAAATAGATTCTACCTAGGGAGAGTTTCACTTTGAAGGAACATGCTAAGAGTTCCATCCCCATCACACAATTTAGAATGGAAATCCATATATCAATGGCACTATTGAATAATCTATTTATACATTCTAGTATCTATTTCATGAACCTAGAATGGGTTCCCCTTCTAGACCTTCTTACTACCTTGGAGTGCACCTATGCTTTGAGGGAAATCACTAGCACATTCCTCCAAGTTCAAATCCTACATAAGGATAAGTGGCCATTGGGAGGTAACATCTACATGATGTCTTACTTATTAGACATATTCATGGGCATTATGTATATTCATAACAAAGCCTTGTCGGGGAGTCCAACATCTAAGTCATCAATAATAGGATATGTGACTATTATATATTTATGTGCATCTATTCATATGAAAGAAACATAGCTAAATTTGTTGAGGACCTTTACCCTCAAGTCTGGATGGCTATCCCTGACTAGATGTTACCAATAATTTCCCCAAGTATAGACCAAACGTTGGCCAATAACATAGGAAACTAATGGCTATATCTAGATTACATAATAATCATGGTGGTGGGTCATAAGATAGATCCTCTCCATCTTTTCCAAAGTTAATTATGAACAAGGTGGTTGAGCAGGAAATCGCATATCAAATTTAGAATAACATTGATGAGGAAATACCAAAGAATAAGAAGGCCACCTCTCATATATCTCACATCACCATCTAAAAATATAGTACATAATTCATAGACAATTCAAGGAGGGTAAAAATGCCAAGAAGGATTATGCATTGCCCACACTACCTCATAGAGATTGGGACCTTCATGGCAAGGTCCAAAATAAAATCCATACCTTTAACCTTGACTGCAAGCATGATCCAATCAATCATGACTTTCTCTTCCTAAATGCCAAGGATGAGTAGGAGGTCAAGGAAAGGCCATAACTATATGGCTAAGTGAGGATTTTTTTAGAGTAATTCAAGAAGAACCATCCCTAACACTTGATGAAGCAATGTTTAAAATTCCACCTTCTAAAGGATAGAGATCCTCATTTTTTTAGAGTGGTAGGAGATCACAATGTTAGGACTTGTTCCAAAGTCTTAACATTAGGTTAGATTTTTGGTACGTTAATAAATAAATATTGTTAATGGGGCATGCATCTTTTATTAAAGACACCCCCATAAAATAAAGTTAGTTTTAATTTTAGGTAGTTTTCATGTTTTGTATTTATTAATTAGAACTACCTTATGGATTGATTTCCCATAAATAGTTGGTTATAGGATTATTTGGTTTTACCGATCATTGGTAAAATCTATATAATCCATGTTTGCAATGTAAAAGGGTTAATAGAGTAAAGTCACCTCACCCTTATGTACTTATTTTTTTGAATATTATTAAAATACTTGTGCAGTCACACTAAGTGGGGACAAGGTTCAAACTATTTGTTCAAGGAGTTATCAATGGTATCAGAGCATGGTAATTTTGGGAGCTTGGTGAATTCGAAGGAAGGCAAGGTCAAAATTTGAATTCATGTGAAATCAAATAGCATGAAATAAGGTATGTCACATCAAGAAAATATTTTATTGGTTTAAATGTTTGAAAATTTATTAAATTATTTTAATTTTTCAAATATTTTTTTACATTTAAACCTGTGTATTTCTCATATACCACAATCTGGCCATTTTGGCCATTCATACTCCATTTGATTATGTTCAAACTCCTCATCTGGAATTAAAAATGAATTTTTTAGCATCTAAATGTTATTAAATTCATTATTTTTTTGTAAAAATGAACTTGTATGGCCTATTTGCATTGTGAAAAAAAATTATTTTTCATCCATGGCTGCCATTATTGATTCAATTCATTCTTAGCCCTCTTAAAATCTAAAAAAAACTACAAATCTTGTTAAAACCCCTATTTTGCATCCTCAAAGAAAAATATGGAAATTTTTTGAATTGTATGGCCTATGGTATGGCCTTCCAATGCCCTGGCTGTAATTTAAATTCATTTCTAGCTTCAAAAATTTGCAAAATCTCAACCAAAATCCATTTTACACTGCCTTTACAAATTTGTACAGCCTCTAGGAGAGAGAATAGGGACAAAAAACATTTCTAGGAGTAGCCATGGCATCTCAAGAAAACATGACATAGGTATAAACTAGCAAATATATATATATATATATATATATATATATATATATATATATATATATATATATATATATATATATATATATATATATATATATATATATATATATATATACATATATATACACATACACACACACACACACACACACACACACACATATATATATATATACACACACACACATATATATACATATATATATACATATGTGTATATATATATATATATATGTATATATGTATGTATATATATGTATGTATATATATATATATGTATATATATGTATATATATACACACATATATATATACATATATATATATACATATATATATATATATGTATATATGTATGTATATGTGTGTGTGTGTGTGTGTGTGTGTGTGTGTGTGTGTGTGTGTGTGTGTGTGTGTGTGTGTGTGTGTGTGTGTGTGTGTGTGTATCAAAAATTTGCTTTGGATGGGTCCCACGTGAGGAAGCTTGGTTGAGAAGATTGAAAAGGGAAAAATCTTGGATTTATTTACATTTAAGTTAAAAAAAAAATCCCTTATACACAATATTTAGTATAAGTACAAGTTTCTGAGTGTTATATTCTTAAAATGCTCTTAGAGCAATTGATTAAGCTTATTTTGTAAAGAAGCTTGCAAGGAGGAGGTCAAGGGTTCAAATCCCTTCTTTTTGAAAGAAGATTTTTTTTCTTTAGAATATGCTTTTTGTAAAATGAATATTCCCTTTTAAATCTAGTTTTTATATGCCTTGAAAGTTTTGAAATGCATACTTATTGTATTGTGTTGTTTTAAAAATAAAAATGGGGATTTAAATTCTCTTTCTTTTACTTTTTTGTGGTGATATAAGGGTGTAATTGGTGGAATAAGTATGTAATTTGGAAAAATAAGGGTGTAATAATTGATTTTTGGTGAGGTTAAGTGCAAAACCCATTAAAAAATCTTGTTTTTTCTTTTTTACTCTATGCAAAGGTTAAGTGAAAAACCCTGTAGAAGTAGTGTTGTGTGCAGTAGTGTGATATTTGTTTCATCTCTTTTGTATTTTGTCACACTTTTATTTATTGCACTTGCTTTTATTTCAAGATGCCAAAGATTCAAAATTTGCTTTCAGATGGTGATAGATTAACAATTTCCAGTTATTCTGATTGGAAATGATTGATGGAGGCTTCACTAGTTTTTAATGAGTTATGGGATATTGTCAGGAATGAAAATCCCACATTGCCAAAAAAACAAGCTAAATTAGATGTAATCGATTTGCATGATTCTAAGGTCTTAGCTCTCATTAAATGTTGTTGTAATCATGATACTTATGTTCATATTGAAACTTCCCCTCATAGTTACAGTGCATGGAAAACATTGTCAAATTTGTATGATAAGAAACCCAAGCATAAGAAGGTAGATATTCATATGCATTTGTTTACTTTGTCATTATATGAAGATGGGGATATGGGAGAATATATGTCTAAATTTAAAAATATCACTAATAAGTACACTAAGGCTAGGTTTGGAAAACTAGATGATGACCTCATAGTCACTGTTGCTTTGAAAGGACTACCTGGGTCCATGTTACATGTCTCTGATAAGATCATAGGCATCACCTTTGATAATTTGGTTGATTTTATCATCTAACATGACCTCTCTCTACCTAATAAATCCAAGAAAACCAAAGAATCCCATGTTTTAGAGTCAAAGCCTAGTTCATCTTCATCTGGGCATCAAAACAATAGAGGAAATAGTTATAGAGGGGGTCGAGGTTATAGAGGAGGTAGATATCAAAACAAAGGTAGGGGTCATTCAAATAATCAACAATCTAGCCAATCACATTCACATTCACATGAAAAAAGTGATCGAGGACATGGTCACAACTCATATAGGGGCATAGGTCGAGGTAGATCAGACATTCAATGTCATAGATGTGGAAAATTTGGTCACATTGCCTCACAATGTAGGATTCCTTTTGATAAAATTTAGAGGCCATAAAAAGTGACTAAGTCTAATTTTGCTCAATATGCAAATCATGACTATGATGAGTCCAATAATGTTGCCCATGAATCTGCATTCACTACTTTGGGGCACATTGATTATATTGAATATGAGGCTAGAGATGAGCTCACAGATGTATGGGTTTTAGACACAGGAGAAACCAAACACATGACATTTAGGAGAGATTTATTTTGGTCTTTTAAGGAAGCTTCTCTCTTTCTAGTTGCCTTAGTAGATAAATCTATGCATACACCACTAGGACTTAGATCTATTTGGGTTCTTCTTCCTATTGGGTCTATAAAATACTTTGAGGATGTTTGGTATGTTCCTAGATTGAAGAAACACTTACTTTCTTTGGTAACTATTCAAAAGAAAGGTTATCAAATTATGCTTGAAAATGGGCTCATTTACATCAATTCAGTAAAGGATGATTATAAAATAATGTATACATGATATGAAGATGGAAAATTGGTTAGATTGCATTGTAAAGTGCTTCCTCCCATTATAGAACTTGCGGTAGTTGTTGACACAAGTACATATTCTATGTCTACACAACGATTATGGAATCTCCACTATGGAAATTTTAATATCTACTCTTTAGTGGATTTGTAGAGATATGGTATGGTGAATGGATTGCCCACTTTTTGCAAATATAGTATTCTTTGTGAGTCATGTGTTTTGGGTAAACAAAATCAGGAAAAAATTCCTAAATAGTCATCCTAGAGAGCTAACAGAAGTTTACAGTTAGTTCATAGTGATGTATGTGACATGAAAAATTCATCCATTGGTGGGTGTAGATACTTTGTCTTGTTTATTGATGACTTTTCTTAGATGACTTGGGTATTTTTTATGAAAAACAAATTTGAAGTTTTCATTAAGTTTGTTGATTGGTTACACTTATTCAAAAAATAAATAGGTTCACATTTGGCTACTCTTCATTCAGATAATGGAGGTGAGTATACCTAAAATGAATTTTTAGATTATTGTCGAGAACATGGCATTCATCGACAATATAGTAATGCTTATACTCCATAGCAAAATGGAGTATCTGAATAGATGAACAAAACTTTAGAGGGCATAACACATGCCATGTTGCATTATAAATAGCTTGATGATAAGTTTTGGGAAGAAGCCATTGGTACTACAGTGTATTTGAGAAATAGGTCCCCCACAATTGCACTTTTGGGACAAACTCCATATGAGGCATGGTATGGGTTTAAACCCAAGGTTAAACACTTGAAAGTGTTTGGATGTCTTTGTTTTGCTTTGGTTCCTATTAAACATAGAACTAAGTTGGAACCACGAAGTCATAAATGCATCTTTATTGGTTATTCTAAAGATAAAAAGGGGTTCCATTTTCTTGCACATGATATATGCAAATTCATAGTGAGTCGAGATGTAATATTTGATGAGTTTGGGACTATGAACACTGCAAAGATTGATTCACAACTTGATAGATTAGAGAGGAAAAATACAAAAAGAGATAAGGGTTTGAATAATGGGGATAACTCTTCAAAGTTATGGTATGAGACTCAAATTCCTTCACTTTCCTCTCCTTCATCTACAAGTTCATAGGTTGATGACTTAGAAATTGTTGAAATTTCTCTGAGTCCCCCTTCGAATGATGCACATGATGAGAATTCTAGAGTCCTTGATTTGAATAATTTGACTAAGTATCCAAAATGGGCTTAAAGTACTCTTTATAACTTGAAAGTAGATGTAGTATGATAGGGCTCAAAAATTCTTAAAAATAGGTAAACTATGCTATGGTTGTTACTACTTCTTCCACTGAGCCATCCACTTTTGAGGAGGCTTCTACTAAACATGGTTGGCAATAGGCAATGAAATGTGAATATGATTTCATAATTAGAAATAATACATGGGTTTTAGTTGATCCTCCTCCACATGTTAAACCCATTGGATGTAAATGGGTTTATAGGACTAAGTATAAATCAGATGGCTCCATTGATAAACATAAGGAACGACTTGTTGCAAAAGGATATGCACAACAAGAAGGTATTGACTATGAGAAAACATTTACACCAACTTCCAAATGGCACACTATTCATATGGCACTTGCCTTAGTAGCACAAAATGGTTGACAAGTACATCAATTGGATGTTAAAAGTGGTTTTTTAAATGGTGATTTACAGGAAGAAGTATATATGAAATAACCTCAGGGTTTTGAATAGGTGGGTGTTGAACACAAAGTGTGTAAATTGATAAAAGATTTGTATGGACTCAACTAGGCACCCAAGGCTTGGTATGAGAAAATGGATTCATACTTGAAATCTATTGGTTTTCATCATAGTGAATTTGATGATACTCTTTATTTTTGAGTGCAGGGTAAGAAAATGGTGATACTTGTACTCTATGTCAATGACTTGTTTATCACAGGTAATGATGAAAATCATAACAAGTCTATGAAGAAGGAATTAAAAGATGGGTTTGAGATGACAAATCTTGGACTTCTTCACTACTATCTAGGCATAGAGTTAATTCAAAAAGAGCATAGTATTTTCATTTCACAAACTAAGTATATTTTTGAGTTATTAAATAGGTTTGGCATGAGTAATTACAAACCTACCCTCACTCCCATGCAAAGTAATTTGAAATTGTCTAAGGATGATACTAGTGCCTTTTTTGATGGCACCATGTATAGACAATTGATGGGAGGTTTGATATACTTGATGACTACCAAGCCTGATATTTCATTTTTAGTTGGAATTTTATCTAGGTTTATGCATGAGCCTGAAGAAATTCATTGGCATGCAGAAAAATGAGTACTTCGTTACCTTCAAGGAATGAAAACATATGGCCTTGAATACCACCACAACAAAAACTTCAAACTTGTTGGATATTGTGATGTAGATTTTGGCAGATATGTAGATGACAGAGTGTCAACCATAGGATACACTATGCATATGGGTTCAACTACCATTTCTTGGTGTTGTAAGAAGCAAGATACAGTGGTAAATTCATCATCAAAATCAGATTATATTTCAACATGGGATGCTTCTAGAGAAATTATTTGCCTTCATCATATTCTTGAAGATCTTCAGGTTTCTCAGTTTGCTCCTACACAGTTATGCATTGATAATCAAAGTGCAATCAAGATGTCCAAAAATCTAGTGTTTCATGCCAAAACAAAACATATGGATTTCAAATACCATTATCTATGAATGCTGGTGGCAAAGAAAGCTCTTGATCTAATATATTTCCCAACTACTGATTAGACATATGATATCTTCACAAAACCCGTTGATAGAATCAAATTTGAAAAATTTATAAAAATGCTTGGTATGTGTCCAAAGATCTAACTTTGGATCATAGGGAGGTTTTTTAGGACTTTTTCCAAAGTCTTAACATTAGGTTAGATTTTTGGTAGGTTAATAAATAAATATTTTTAATGGGGCATGCATCTTTTAGTAAAGACACCCCCATAAAATAAAGTTAGTTTTAATTTTAAGTAGTTTTCATGTTTTGTATTTATTAATTAGAACTACCTTACGGGTTGATTTCCCATAAATAGTTGGTTATCTGATTAGTTAGTTTTACCAATCATTGGTAAAATCTATATAATTCATGTTTGAAATGTAAAAGGGTTAACAGAGTAAAGGTACCCTTATGTACTTGTTTTTTTGAATATTAATAAAATACTTGTGCACTCACACTAAGCAGGGATAAGGTTTAAACTATTAGTTCAAGGAGTTATCACACAATAGCCATAAGGAGAGGGGATACATCACCAACAAGCTCAAATCCATCCTCAAGACCAATAATAGTTGGTATCTAAGGCACCACTCATTAGAGATAAAGAAGAACAATCTGAGGAAGAAAAATGACCTACCTCAACACAAGAGGAAGCACAAGTTCTCCTAGTTTAACCTTTAATAGTTGAATTTATCAAGGTTAAACAAGAGTTAGCTAAGGACATAAATATAGTAGGAGGTAGTATATAATTAGAAGTTGGGATTACATGCTTGGATTCCTCTAATGAAGAGGAAATAGTGGATACTTTAGCCCCAATGCCAAACATGAATCCCTCTTCTCTTCTATCATAGGCATCAATCCCATAAGTAGGGAAAATAACAAATACATATCAAATGAATGCCAAGGACAGAACATAGACCCCTCTAACCTAGGAGGTAGACAAGGAAGAACTATAGTAGGTGAAGCTTTTAAGCCTACAAGACCTTAAGGCAAAATCACCTATCATAGGTGACTTAAATAGTAAGGTTCCCTTTCTTATAGCTCCTTTTATTTTTTCCCCTTTGATGTATTTACATATAGTTTCCATTGCCCTTGGGTTAGTGATTTCCACATTCAATCCCCAATGGACAATCTTTTCAAGTTTACTTTTCTTGCATCCATCCATGAGTATTCCTAATACCACAACATCTACTCTACTCTCTAATGTTGTAGTTTATATCCTAGTGGTTTCCATCCCTTTAATTTCTATTCCATTGAAATCCAATCCATCAACATTAGTTCTATCCATTCCATCCATTGCTTAGTCCATCACTCCATCAACATTCATTATATCCATTCCATCCATTACTCAGTTCAACACTCCAACTACATATGTTTTCACCCAATTGGGTTCATCCTTGCCTTATTCTACTCCTACCACCATAACCATAGTGGTAACAAATAAAAGGGAACCTAAGAGACTACCAATATTTATGGTTCATCCAATTCCACAATATGGGAACATATACTGGTCAAAGATCATTTGGCCTATAATGCCCATTCCTTCCACACAAACTAAGCAAGAACCTAAAGAACATGCTCAAGTAGAAGCAAAACCATTACATCCCTTAAATATCACTCTTCTAGATTGGCATAAATAATTATGATCCTCAACCTCTAAGAGGTCCAATTGAAATATAACATAATTGAAAATAATGAGCTCCTTATTTGATAAAGCCATTGCATTAGTATAGAAGGTGAGGAAGAGCAAAATAGAAGATAGCTCAGGTAAAAGATTAATCATATAAGAGAGTGAATAGGTTTATTCCCTAAGAAAAATTCAAAATAAGCAAAAGGGTTAGTCCCCTTATATTGAGGACTTAAATTCATATATGGAGACCCACACAAAATACATCATTGGCATACATCAAAGAACCAAAATAACTAGGTAGGAACTTGAGGAAGAGTTGGAGACACTTAGAGAGCAATAGAAAGTGATTTGGTTTCCTCATGGCATTAAGAAAGATGTGTAGGATGTTTCCCTTAGATTGTATGGAATTCTTGATTCCATTCATTCTTTGAGAGTCAACTTGGTCCCACATGTCAATAAGATAACCCAATTATTTAAAAGCCACAAGAAATATGATAGTATGTTGAATTTCCTAGTGCTTTATACCCATAATAATGGCCATATATATTTGATGACCCCATTAAAGGCATTTAATGCTCTAAATTTAACATTGATAAGAATGTAAGAGGCTTGAGACTGGGTATTATCCTTTGAGGCATTAGTCATTAAGCTAGCCAAGTAAGAGAAAGAGGCCAAGAAAATTTTGTTAGGATAGGAGTTGACTACCATTTGAGATGATAGAGGAAATATTATGACTATAGATATATTCAACTAGATGATTAAGCAATCCTCTAATAGCTTCAAGTAGAGCCTATAAGTTTTGAGCTTAGAAGATATTGAGGCTAAATTAAGAATAACAAGGAATAAAGCCATAGTTATGGAATTATTCAAGGTTGGCTTCAAAGAAACCATGGTAAAACATAATAATATAATGAGTGAGACAAGTAGGGTAACTAGGCCATCTATCCTAGATATGAGTCTAATCAGAGCACAACACACCAAGGCATACAAACATTACCAAGACTTAGATACGAAGAAGAAAGTTTCTCAATAAATGCCACCTACTAGTTCCACTATGCCAAATCCACCAACAATTTCAACAAGGACAATGGCCATATTAGCTCCACTTCATGCTATTATTCCTATGGTGACTATAGTTCACACCACTTATAAATCTTCAAGTGTAACTCTAGCTACTATTGTATCAACAACTAGTACCACTACAGTTCCCACAATAGTTTTAAGACAAGTAAAGCAAGAGCCAATTTATATAATAGATAGTTTTGTACATTTTACATGTAACCATTACAATTGATTAGTTAAAGTCTTAGTTTCATATATATATATATATATATATATATATATATATATATATATATATATATATATATATATATATATATATATATATATATATATATATATATATATATATATATATATTGTAATTAAATAAATTTTGGAGTAGCATGTACATGTTGCATGGTTCGAATATTTTTAATGCAATGATATGTAAGTCAGACTTATCTTATAATCTTTTTAGATTTATTATGAAGTATTCTAGTCTTGGAGAATGAGGTGACCCCTTTCCCAAGTTTGTATATACAAGTTGTAACCCTCTTCTAAAAGTTCTAAGTTTTTGAATGAAATGCAAGAAGAAATTAAGTATTTTGATTATCATAGAACTATGTTTTTTCTTTATTCTCCTCTCTTTATGTCAATGAATTTGAAGTTTCTTTATTTGAAAATTAATTCAATAATTATAATGTTTGTCAATGCTACAGATGAATCTAACTTCTATGTTAATGAATGATATTCTTATATGTGCAAGAAATATTGAAGATTGATATGTTTCATTGATTTAGAGAGTTAGTAGAGGTTTAATCAATAATCTAAAGTTTGTAGAAGTGTCTTGTTTGATGTAGTATTATAGGAGTGAGCAATAGCTTCCCTACATTACTTGGTCTAAGCTATAATCTCTTGTATAAAGGTATGTAAAAACATCCTTAAAAAGAATGAACTTTAGTTGAGACCAACAAGTACCCTATATCTAAATACCTAGACTCCTAGTTATGTTTATTTGTGAGTGAGTAAAATCTTAAAAAAACAAACAATGGTCCTAGATATGCTTGTCCACCAAAGAGATAGATTGAGAAATTCCATTTTAAAGACATAAAATCCTTCTTTATACTTTACCCTTCCCTCTTTTTAAATTTTTTTATATCTACTCACATAGGCTAGTATTTTACCCATCCAACCCACCTAGTGATTTATCCTTTTTTATTATAATTCACCCATCTACCCACAAACTTGGTTGAATAACCCATAGGCTCAACTTTCTATTCCACCTCTCAGTTGTTCTAACCACATATCTACAACTTGTGCCCCACAGTGGGACCTAGTTTCATAGATATCTCAAAATTCTAGAGGTTACCTGATTTAAAACTATTTAAGGTGTGCATAAAACCCACATCAATAATATTGGTTGTTATTTGCCTTTATTTACCTTTCACCATGATGTGAACATGATTGGAGTTGGGATTTCATCTTGAGGGTACCTAGAGTTGTCACTGGATGATGGAAAATGGTTGGTAGGTGAGCCCACCTTTGGGTGGCCAAAGTTGAAATTGGAGCAATGAGAAGCTTGTCTTCAGCTATTAATTACTCATGTTTTGTTGCTTTTTATAACTGAATAAAATCCAAGGATTAATTATTATTAGCTAAACTTATTGTATTTATGTAGTGATGATTGATTTTGGGTTGAGAGGGCTAATATTATTATAAATTTTATCAACTCAATATTTTAGTTATTATTGTAGAGAACTATTTTATAGTTTGTTTATTATATCATATTAATAGACATCCTTGTGAGGGATCCTTGCTGAAAATGGAATCCTAGTGAAGGTTTGTATATTAATGATTGAGCTTGGCCAAGTTAATGGCCTTAATATATAAGTGTAGTTATGTCATTATGTTGAATATCTTGTGAATTATTATTCATTACATCTTGAGCTTATTTTAATGGTATTACCTTAAATGAACTATATATATGAATAATGAGTCTTATATGAAGGCATATGATTTAGACTGACTATGCCTTGGAAGATTTAAAAATATAAATTGTTTTGATTTTATGAATCTAGTTAGGTCGACCCATTCATAATATCGATTATGCTCAGCTAATCTAGATCTAGTTGGGTTTTTAAGCATTAAGAATCTTTTTTTATCTGATTGTGAGGAGTTAATGGAATCAACCCAGTCATGAATAAATATTATGTTATCTTATAGTGAGCCTTTTTATAAAATGATTCATGTCTGGTTATGACCATTTGTTTTTAAACCCTTAATGAATGATTTTTAATGTAAAGTAAAAATCCTTAGGCCTTATGGTTTCTCTATTAAAATAAATTAAGTTATTTGATTATATCTCTATTGAGCATGGTTTCTTATTTATGCTTATGTCTTAACTTTTTAAATTGGTTAAGGGTTAATTGTTGAATATGACTTGTGAAAGGATGAGTAGAATGCATCTATTGAGATATGGATTATTATTTGAGTAACAATAGAAATATTTTGTCAAACAATTGGTGTTGTTGTGGATTGGAATGATGTTTGTGAAAGAATGATCTAGGCTTTTATAGTTGAGTTAACTACCTATTTTATTGCCTTCCCAACAACTATGTCATTTAATAAAACTAATTAAGTTTTATTAAGCATATATTTTCTATTGAATAGATGAGTCAGCTTTTAGGTTTAGCTTGCCTAATGTTTTTTAGATATTTGAATAAATCCATTAAGAATACTAGTTTAATTTTGAGATATTGTTTAAGCCTCAACATCTATTTTTTTATTCATTTTTTACTTATAATTACCTTGTTGGTTGATTGGATTTATATTTGGCCTTCACTATTTTTTGTGTTTTACTTAAATAATTTAATTTTAGCCTTGATGAAATGTTTTATGTAGGATTTTGGTTTCTTTGACATGTATTGGCCTTATTCAATTTAGACTATTTTCAAATTTTAGATTTGTTGACTATTTCTTTTTACATAGTTGTTTGGGTGAGTTACGTTACACAATGTTATCTTAGTTGCTTGATGAGTTCCCTATACATCCTTACTTTCACAAGACTTGTCTTAGCCATTTAATAGGAGATTTTATGGCCATTTTTACTTAGTCAAATTTAGGCCTTTTTCCTTAGCCAAATTTTAGCCTCTATCAAATTTGGATGGATGATTCCAAATGGTATCATCCTTTTAGCCCATAGGAATAGCCAAATGGAAAAGCCTCTAATGCCCTAGAGTTATATAGAAATACCAAGAGGTAGCATCTAGGAGAATGAAATATTATAGGGAATAATTCATTATGGTTCCATGTAACTTAGTAGGTTAATGACCTAAAGAATGATGCCTTTGAGTTTTGGGCCCTTTACTTTGATTTTGATTAGTCATTTTTATGAATTTTTATGAGTGTTTTGGAGGATACCATGTGTCATCCTCTTGATAAATTGAGAGTGACATCAACTTGGTCTATAATTCAATTAGTTCCAAGCTAGAAAGATAGTGGAATTTTACCATATGGCATCATCTGTAACCCATGATCTTTGGGAGGAATGTACAGAGAGTGATGCCTCTAGGCTAGTGGGGTAGAAGGATGTTACCACATGGCATCATCTCAATGACCCATGATCCCAATGAGGACTATGTATATTTTAAAACCTCTAATAAAGTAGGTGTGGGATGTTACCACATGGAATCATCCTAGTGACCCACTATTTTGGAGATTTATGTTATATGCATGAAACTTGTGGGTCATCGAGTGAGTAAGATGTTTTCATGTGGAAAAATATTACTAATCTATGATTTTATAGGCATCCATATTGAAAGTGAATTTATGATATAGAGAGATAATTAAATATTACCAAATGGAATAAATTCCACTACTCTACATCCCTAAGGAAGTTATGATATCCCTTTAAAATGGTAAGGAAGAGAGTAGAAAATTCTCACCATGTGGAGATTTTCATAAGTCACATAAGAAGTGATAGGTTATAAGAGTATCCTAAGAGCCTAAAGTGAATATGGCATGGAAAATGTGTTGGGATATTTATTTTATTTTTTTCATTGATTTCTAAGAGGTATTAGCAATCACAAAGTAGTCTAGCAGGTCAGAGTGATGGAACATAGTCACCTAGTGTGTTTGGAGAAATGTGATGCTTGCATGAGTGAGCATGGGTATCTTAGGTGAATGATATATGATGGATTGGAGCTTGGTATGATGTTGTGTGACATGTTTCTATTATTTTTTATGCTTAATGGTTGACTTCACATGGTTTTCATGATGTATGTAGGTCAATTTGTGCCTTATAGGCTTGACCTTGTATGGCTACCTAAGGGTTCTTGAGTAATTTGGCTTGTATGCCATGGTAAGGATATTATTATTATTTTAATATGAATTTTGGACATGTAAATTATTATTAGAGTTCACATAGATGGTTTGCATGAGGTGGCAAGAGGTCTGTAAGATAGTTTAGCCATTAGCATAGTTGGCCTAGATGGGCTTGTGAGACCTAGTGAAGGGTCAATGAGTGATTACAAGGTGTTTGAACCTATATATACATGATAAATGATAATATAGGTGTGTTAAATTATTTTTACCAAGTTAGAGGTTAGAGGATGAGAGAGAAAGTTAGAAATGCCTTCATGTGCTTTAGAGGGTGCTCAAATGGTGTATTTTGATCTTGAGAGGAAAGTCTCACGTTTTTCATCTCATATAGACTTTTCATGGGGAAATGATACTTTTTTATATGTTGGGAAAGGTTATTGAGAACATTTTACAAGAACTATTTCATGTATTAAGGTATTATTCCTTATGAATGATTGCTAAGAAGGTAAGCAGGTTTTTATGTTTTAAAACCCTAGTCTTAGACCTAATGTTGAAGATATTTCTTATTGATGATTAAGAAGGTGGTGGATGTAAATAATTATGTTTTGAGGTTTTATAGGACTCATCTATTATTTTGAGGATGGGCTTGGTTAGTCTTGATTATTTTTGGGTCCCATAGAAAAGTGTTTCTTAATAGTGATTTTGATTTTGAGAGCAATTTGCAAGAATGACCAGGGAAAAAATGGGTGTGTGATGAAGCTTATAAATTTATTAAAAAATTAATGGAAATTTTTAGGAATATTAATTTCTCTGTGTCAAATATCTAAGTCCTCAAATTTTCCTAGTCGATATGAAGGAAAGAGTGCCATGAGTGAGAAAAACTAATAAGAGTGAGAAGTGGAATTGGAAGACCTAATCAGTGAGTAGGGATGGGTCTAAGCTCTTAGAGGTGATATAGTGGATGTATTACCTCTTTAAATTTAATTTTTATTGTTCCTAGTCACTTATAGATGAGTTAATGGTTGACTAATAGTTGACCATGATGTTTTTTGCTAGCGAAAGGAACTTGGTTTGGATGATTTAGGTTGTTTGCAGGGAAGTTGGTTAGATCAAGTGTTCCTAAGGATTGGAGAGTTTTGATGTACTTGAATCACTTATTCAAATATTTTTGAGGTTTTAATAATCTCCTATTAGTCAAACATGGTCACACAAGTGGAGCTATGCTTCATTTGTGAGGTGTTTGTGACATGAGCTCATGATATGGACTAGAAAGCTTTTACAAAGGTTCATGTCCAACCTTGGGAGACATAATTGATTATTCATAAAATTTTATAAAGTAATATTTTTTACCATAATTAAGAATGGTATATATACAATATTTTTTATTCCTTTTTTGGGGAGAATCAAGATAAACAAGCAAGTGTTTATGAAGATATTTTTGAAGACCTTATGCGAAAGTTGTTGAGCATCGTGGAGACTAGAGTTCTTGAGGGTTTGGTTTGAGAAGGGTTTCATTAGACTCATAATATGTTTATGATTCTATTGAACATATTTTTTATATTTATGTGTGAATATTTTCAAGTGTGAATTGACTTGAGAAGGGGTTATTTCTTGTGTTGGTGAGATAGCTTGATGTTGGTGGCTTGTGTGAATTTTTCAAATTGAATAAGGGTGTTTTTTTTAGGTATATTCATCAAAGGTTGAAGACAATCAGTATTCAAAAATTTTATCTTTATTAAGGTTCTTGAGTGGGTGCTCATTCACCTTGGTTATAAGGACTTGACCAATCTAGGAACATGTGTTCTGTGTGAGATAGGTGTATCAATAAAGGCCTATTGTTTGATCCATATTTATAGGATAGTAGTACATTGATTTTTAGGCTTTAGGGTGGGTTCTATTTCCCTTGAGGGTTTCCCATATAATTTTGGTGTAATCATTACATGTATGATTTTTCATTGTTACATCTTGCTTTGAGTTTGCTTATACTACTTAAGAGGTTTTGAAGAAAAGTTTTAATTGGTTTACCAATAATTCACCCCCCCTCAATGGATTGTACCCCATAAATTGGTATCAAATTAGGTCCTTTTTTTAGGCTTAACATATTAAAAGGTGATATTTAGTTACATTATGGTTCATAATGAAGATTCCATGTTTGCCCAAGTTGCATTACATTCAGAAGAAAATGAGGACAAGAAATGGTACATAAATAATGGTTGTTCTAGTCACATGATAGGAGATAAGAGTAAATTCATTACTCTTAATAAATTAAACCCTGGTACTGTTAGGTTTGGTGACAACAAATCTACTACTATAAGAGGTAAGGGAACTTTGAGTTTAGAAAATGGAAATTCAAAGACTGACAATGTTTTGTATGTTAAAGGGTTAAAGAATAATCTTCTTAGTGTTAGTCAGATGTGTGAACAAGGTAATTTTGTGACCTTCTATGATGATATATATGAAATTAAAAAAGGAAAATATGGCATACTCTTTTCCAAGATTCACAAGTCAAAAATTAATATGTATGTATATCATGAATCCAAAAGAGAAAAGTGTTTGATGAGTGAAGTATAAGAAAGTTAGCTATGGCATAGAAGACTTGGTCACATAAACTTTAAGAATATGATAAGGATTAGCTCAAAGGGGCTTGTAAGAAATATTCCCAATATTTATAAGGTTCCTCAATCTTTGTGTAAGTCTTGTCTCCATGGTAAACAAGTAAAGAGAAGACACAAGACAAAAGAATTTTCTACTATTAAATCATTGGAGTTAATCCACACTAACTTATATGGTCCTATGAGAACTCAAAATCTATAAGGTAACTACTATTTCATGTTACTAATTGATGACTTCATAATAATGACTTGGATATATTGTTTAAAATAAAAATTAGAAGATTATACCAAGTTCAAAGCTTTCAAATCCCTTGTTGAGAATGAGAAGGGATCAAAGATCAAGTGTGTCAGATTAGATAGAGGAGGAAAATTTTGGCCTAATGAGTTTGATTATTTATATGATACTCATGGAATAAGAAGAAATATTCAGCTACTAGGACTCCATAATAAAATAGAGTGGTTAAAAGGAAGAATAGAACTATTCAGGAGATGTCTAAAACTTTACTGCAAGATGCCAAGTTGTCTGATGGTTTTTGGGAAGAAGCTGAAAGTACTTTAGTCTACATTCTTAATAGATGTTAAATTATAATGAATAAATACAAGAACCCTTATGAACTACGAAAGAAAAGAGCTACAAATTTCAAGTACTTTAGAGTGTTTTTAAGTAAGTGTTACATCAAAAGGGATGAATAAAATCTAGGCAAGTTTGATTCTAGATCTTATGAAGGTATCTTTCTTGGGTATTCTTCTATTACTTATACTTATATATGTTTCAACAAAAGACTTCATAAAAATTTTGAAATTTCTAATGTGAGATTTGATGAAAGTGTTCCTACAAAGAAGTCTAGTTTGAAGTCATATGATTCAATTGCTAGTCCTACTACAAATAAAGACCAATATATCTATCTATTAGATGAAGAAGAAGAAGATACCAAACTTGATACTAAAGCTCCTTCAATAAGAACTCTGGTATATCATCTAGATTCTCAAGTCATTGATGATATGAATACTAGTATACAAACTAGAGGGAGATTGTTGTCTAATCAAGATCAACATGATTTATCCTTTTCATATATCCATAAACCAAAAACCTTCATTGAAGCTAGTAAGGAAAAAGAATGATGTTATTCTATAGATGAATAACTTGATTAGATTAAAAGAAATGACACTTGTAATATAGTTCCTAGGCCTAAGGGAAAGAATGCAATTATAACTAAGTGGGTATATAAGAATAATTTGAATGGGAAAGGTGAAGTGGTAAGAAACAAGGCTAGGTTGGTATGTAAAGGCTATACTCAGGTAGAAGGGACTGACTTTGATGAAAATTTTTCTTTTATATCTATAATGGAAGCTATTAGACTATTTTTGGCCTATGTTAATTCTAAAAACTTCAAGGTATACCAAATGGATGTTAAATATACATTTTTGAATGGAAAATTAGAAGAAGTTTTTATGGAGCTTCTTGATGGTTATGCTATAAAATATAATCAAAAATTTGTTTATAGATTGAAGAAGGCTCTTTATGGCCTTAAACAAGCTCTTAGAGCTTAGTATGATAGATTAGATAAGTATCTCCTAAGTCAAGGTTTTAGAAGAGGAGTGGAAGACAACAATCTTTACATCAAGTCAAAATGAAAACATCAATTTCATGTTGTGTTTTATGTGGATGACATAATCTTTGGTTCAGTAAATGATAAGATGAGTAAGGGCTTTGCAAAGGTAATGAAGATTGAATTTGAGATGTCTATGTTGGGAGAACTCTCATTCTTTCTAGGAATGTAGATAAATCAACTAGACAAAGGGATCTTTATCTCTCAAGACAAATACATTAAGGAGATGCTTGAGAAATTCAATATATTGGATAGATAACCCATGACTACTCCTATGGAGATTAGATACAAGTTGAGTAAGTGTGATGAGTCTCCTAAAGTTGATCAATCCTTATATAGTCTATGGTATGGAACCTATTGTATTATAATGCTTCTAGACTTGATATTATGCAAGTAGTAAGTGTAGTTGGAAGATATGAAGTAGATCCTAGAGAATCTCACTTGAAGGTTGTTAAGAGAATCCTAAGGTATCTCAAAGGCACCATGAACTATGGTTTGTGGTATCCTAGGATTAAGGAATTCAAGCTAAGATCTTATATAGACGTTGATTGGGTAGGATGTGTTGATGATAGGAAGAGAAATAGTGGAGGATTAGTATTCATAGGTGAATCCTTGGTATCTTGGATGAGCAAGAAGCAATCTTTAGTATCTTTATCTACTACAAAGGTTGAATACATTACTATAACTTCTTGTTGTACTCAAGTCATCTGGATGAAATAGACCTTAGAAGATTATAAGGTAAGTCAAGGTGGTTCTTATCCTATTCTATGTCACAATAAAAGTTCCATAAAAATTTAAAATAACTTAATGATGTATTATAAGACTAATCATATCCCTCTCAAGTATCATTTTCTAAAGGAGTAAGTTAGTGATCAAGTTGTCAAATTAGAGTATGTACTGTCTACGGAAAAATTGGTAGACATAATGACTAAACCATTTCCTAAAGCTACATTTGAACATATATAAGATCCTATCTATGGGTAATTCCTTCTTTATTGAACCAATGATGAGTCATTAGGAGAGGTGAAGCAATCAATCAGAAGAGTTGCTTTAGTTGCTAAGGTTGGTTGATTGTTCAAAATGTATGTTCAGGTCTTTTGGTCCTAAAGTGCATTTTTGATCAATTTTTGATGCCTTCATTACATGGTGATTTAAAGGATAAGTAAAAATTAGTTTGTGTGAGGAATTGTGGAATATTTTCATGAGTCATTCCTAGGTGGTTTGAGTCTTTGATTTGCTTAGATGTGAGTTTTTATGGTCAAAAGTCTGAGTTGACCATTTTTGGTAGTGTTGACTACCTAGAAAGTGTCAAAGTTGTTTACATAGTGTTATAAAGTGATTTAAAACTCTATAATGAGTGATTAAAGGTTTTTTGGATATGTCAAAGGAGGGAAGATGTCTTGGAGATGCTGATGAGGTACTCAAATGTGATTTTGACCATTCAATCAAGGTGCCTACTATAAGTTTTGTTCTGTATGCATAAAATTCTTGGTTTCAAATGTAATTTTAAGATTAGAGATGTGTCATGAAGTGTTTTATTATCAATAATGTTTATACATGTGATTGATACATGTTCTAGTTGGTTTCATAAGTTTATGAATTATTTTGTGCTAGGTGGAGTGTTTTGAGTAGTCTCTAGTGTTAGGTTATGGAGCTAAAAGCTTCACTGATGCAGACATGGAGGAGGTTGCAAAAGAGTTGCAGAGTGTCACAGACACTGGCATTAGTTAGGCCAACCAACGTCGACAGGAAGGAGACAGGAAGCAACTGATGTTGGTCAGAAGTCGGCCGACGTCGGTGACCCCCAGGCAGACAGGGACCGACGTTGGTCACCTGTGGTTCAAGCTGTGAGTATATTATGGGTAGTTGGTTGATGAACCAAGTGTTTGCATGTTTAGAGCCAGTTTTAGACTGAGAGCTGCAGATCTAATTATTGTAATTAGGTGTCTAGTTATTGTTTGCATGAGATCTATTTAAGAGACTCATTGGTTGTATTGTAAACTAGTGCTAGAGATTAAGAGAGCAATTAAGCTCCTTCAGAGAGAAGAGAGAAATGGTGTGTTCCTCCTAGTGCCACAGTACCAGGTGTGGGTGCTAGATTGGAGAATCAGCAGGGTTCTTCATGTATGTATGATCTTGGTCATCAGGTGAGCATGGCTACGATAAGAGATCTGCATGGGTAAGTAAGATCATTGATTTGTAGGGTATGTGTGTGCAAGGTCAAGATTCATAGGTGTGCAGAACCAGGTTGATTTGCAAGTGTGCAAGATCAGATAGGATAGAAACACAACAAGGAGTAGAATCAGGTGGGATCTACTTGGAGTATGTGGAGTACTTGTGGAGTGCGTGGAGCACTTGTGGTGTGTGTGGAGCACAGGTGTAAGGTGAACACCAACTCTGTGTTTGAGTTGGGTGTTGGGACCTAAGAGAGAGCTTTAAGGGAAGATTTATTGTGTATGCCCTAGAGGTGTGGGAGCCCTAGAGGTGTGTAAGGAAGAAAAACTATGGCAGCCTTCTTTGTTGTATTTCCTTCTGAAAGAGTTTTAATACAAGTTGTGTATTGTCTCTCATATCATGTGTTATTTTTTAATTCTAGTTACTTTGTATTCTAGTTTATTTCTGCATATTAAGTTTCTTGGTAATCAATTGTGTGCTTCTATTTATTTATCCCAACACGTGGTATCAAATCTAAGGTTGCAGGGAGCAAGTTTTGTGTTTGGTTACAGGTCACTCTCAGGGGTTTCTGATCGAGTGGGAGTAGAGCAATGGTAGATCAAAGTAAGCTAAGAATGGAGGAGTTGAAAAGCACAGATGGTCACCAATGGTCATATGGAAAGAAAGAGCAGGTAAAAGAATATTTTTGGTTGGTAGCAGATCAGCATGAAGGAACTGAAGAGGCAGATGTTGCAGGGGTTGTTGCACAGGTTGCTTTGGAAGGTTTCTTGGATAAAGTTGAATCTTGGATAACAGATTATGTTGCCTCTTTCCATGCAGCCCCAGGGAGAGGAGCTGATGAGCCTTGCCAAAGAATTGGCAAAGGGGAAGTGAAGCTAAAATCACAGGCGGCCAACACATGGGTGTTGAAGGAGGTCATGCAGGTCCCAGGTTTGGAGATATGGCTAATTTCTTTATAAAGGTTAGGTGATGAGAGATGCACAAGAACTCTCACAGTGGATGCACATGAATTAGTTGGTGGTAAGAAAATAGGTACTCTTTATCTACTTGTTTATATTACTGATTCTTCTTTTGTTGTGGAGGCGTGGCTTCGTAGGCTTGGTCACATGAGCAAGAAGGAGATGCATGTTCTTAAGAGGAAGACTGATATATTTGACATGCTTAAGAACTAGAAAGCCTTGGTATTTATGGAGGAGATGGCGGATAGAGACCAGTGGATGGGGCTGGATACTTCTGGGCAGGGCAGTTTGGACATGGGACTTGATTCAAAGGAGCTTGCAAGGAAAAAGTCATCACTCATAGGCGAACACAGGTATCAGTGTTGGTAGGAAAACTGGCATTTGCAGTAGGTAAGACTGACGTCAGTCATGAGGACCGATGTCGGCAGTAGATGGACATCGACGTTGGTAGGGTTGGTATTCAGGACAGGCGCATGAAACTGACATCGGTTGGATGCAGACTATGTGGTGACCAAGGTTGGTTAATGTAACAGATTTTGGGTGGATAGCAAGCTATCAAGGAGTCTCAAATGCCCATATGGAGGACTGAAGATGGTAAGTAAGCCTCAAATTTGTTGTTCCTCTTCTTTATACTTGTTGTTGATTGTAGAGCAGGAAGGATCCAGGAAACAGTGGGAGTATGGTAGGAATATGATGCAGAACCAAGCAAAGATTTGGTAGGGTTGCCAGCGGGAAGAAAGCACAGAGACGAATGGATACCTTAGTTGAAGAATAGAGAGAATGGAGACGTGAGACAGAAGACCAGGGCATATGGTCTTGAGGAAGCTGCAGGATGGTGGTACAGGTTTTGACAGTGGAATGATAAAGCATGACTTTAGTCAATGTCAGGGTAACTACTGTGGTTTGTCTTACCAGGTGAATGATGATTGCAACATCATTCTATTGTTGTATGTGGATGGTATGTTTGCTAGCAGGTTTGTACATACAGGGTTTTGCTGAGCTAAGGGTAAAATTAATTTCGTGGTTTGCTATGAAGAATTTGAAGCAGAGAAATTCTTTGGCATGGGGGACATGGGAGATCACAGGTTAATTTTGTCTCCAGTGGGAGCTGATGTGAATTAGGTGTTGGCGAGGTTCATTATGCAGGATGCAGAGCCAGAGCACACTAAGGGCTGGACAGTTCAGTGTCTAAAATCACATGAGGTCTGGTATAGGCCTGAGTTTTCCCAAGCAGTGGGATTTGTCAGAGAGTTAGGAGCCAATTCAGAGAAGTGGGTTCTCAGGTATTTGAGAGAGACCAGCAGTAGGGATTCATGCTATTCAGGGTCAGGACTTCACTACATGGATTTGTAGATGTGGATGCGGTAGGGTACTCGGATGACAGGAGGTACATCACAGGTTGTGTGGTGGGTTATCTTCAAGATTGAGCTTGAAGAGGGATACAAGCCAGGAAATAGATTAGATGGGGTACAGGTACAGGTACAGTGCAACTATTTATCTCCAAGTGGGAGATTGTTATGTTGTGGAGCTAAAAGATTCACTGATGCAGACATGGAGGAGGTTGCAGAAGAGTTGTGGAGTGTCATAGACACCGGTGTCAGTCAGGCCAACTGACGTCGGTAGGAAGGAGATAGGAAGCAACCAACGTCAGTCAAAAGTCGGCCAGCATCGGTGACCCCTAGGCAAATAGGGACCAATGTCGGTCACCTGTGGTTCGAGCTGCGAGTATATTACAGGTAGTTGGTTGATGAACCAAGTGTTTGCATGTTTAGAGCCAGTTTTAGACTGAGAGCTGCGGATCTAATTATTGTAATTAGGTGTCTAATTATTGTTTGCATTATATCTATTTAAGAGACTCATTAGTTGTATTGTAAACTAGTGCTAGAGAGTAAGAGAGAAATTAAGCTCCTTCAAAGAGAAGAGAGCAATGGTGTGTTCCTCCTAGTGCCACAGTACCAGGTGTGGGTGCTAGATTGGAGAATCAGCAGGGTTCTTCATGTATGTATGATCTTGGTCATCAGGTGAGCATGGCTACAATAGGAGATCTGCATGGGTAAGTAAGATCATTGATTTTCAAGGTATGTGTGTGCAAGGTCAAGGTTCACAGGTGTGCAAAACTAGGTTGATTTGTAGGTGTGCAAGATCAGATAGGACAGCAACACAACAAGGAGCAGAATCAGGTGGGATCTACTTGGAGTACGTGGAGTACTTGTGGAGTGTGTGGAGCACTTGTGGTGTGCATGGAGCACAAGTGTAAGGTGAACACCAACTCTGTGTTTGAGTTGGGTGTTGGGACCTAAGAGAGAGCTTTGAGGGAAGATTTATTGTTTATGCCCTAGAGGTGTGGGAGCCCTAGGGGTGTGTAAGGAAGAAGAACTGTGGCAGCCTTCTTTGTTGTATTTCCTTCTGAAAGAGTTTTAATACAAGTTGTGTATTGTCTCTCATATCATTTGTTATTTCTAAATTCTAGTTACTTGTGTATTCTGGTTTATTTCTGCATATTAAGTTGCTTGGTAATCAATTGTGTGCTTCCGGTTATTTATCCCAACATCTAGTTCTTCTTCTCAAGAGCATGTGTTTGAAGGCTTATAGGAAGTCAATGTTCCCAAAGGTGTAAAGGTTTGAAATTTGACACAAAAGTAAGTTTTGGTAGTTTCCAGGTGTGTTATCTAGCATAGATGTCAATGTTGACTAGAGGTTGACTTTTGACCAAGTGTTTGCTTTAAAGCCCTAGTCATTTGGGCATGTTTGGAAAAGTGCTCAAATCTTGGAGTTGAATATTATAAGCTAAAAAATTAGTTGAATGGGCCAAATGGGTAGCTGAATAAATTTTTATAGTGGTCTATAAGTTAGTATATTTCATTTTATTCAAGTTTTAGCTCACTAGGAGGCCTAATTGGCTAGTAGGCTAAGGAAGGAAGTATGTTAAGGAGGATGAGTTGGAGGCTCAGTTTTGGCATGTCTGAAGTAGCATGGTATTGGTCTTCAATTATGAAGTTTAATGGCTTTAAATGATTAGGGAAGAGAGTTATGAGGTCTATAGTGGATAGATAGGGTTACGAGGGGTCTAAATAGGCCTAGTGAAGAAAATAAAGATTGTTGAATAATTTTTACAAATAAGGATCACATTTTTGGTTCCATATGAGCATTTTGGCCTATTATAAATTTGTTCTAGGTGTGTTTTTATGTTTGGAGTGTCTTTGGTGATCTTTAGGGTGTCTTGAGACCAATGGTAAGTGAGTTTGTATGATACTAAGGTGCTTATGATGTTTGAGTTGGTGGTTGTTGTTCTTGGAGGTATTTTAGGTGTGTATTATCTATGTATAATAAGGGGTAGTATTCAATGTGGAATAAGGTCCTAGGGGGAGATATGGTGCCTTGTCTTTGCTAATAAATCTAAGGACCTTGATGGTTCAAGAGTGGTTTCTAAGTAAGTGCACTTTAAAAAGGGGAGTTGTGCCTATTTGAGGTCTGAATGGTTCATTTTCAAATAATTTCCTATAGGTGAGCATATATTTATTAGTTTATTTTAGCTCATTTTTTTATTTTTATGGTGCCCAGTGTTGAAGAGTGTTCACTTTATCATTTTGACAAAGGGAGAGAAGTTTTTTGGTGTGTTTCCATCAATGACAAAGGGGGATATTATTGGGATATTGATGTTAGGTGTTTTAATTGATGTCTGAGAAGCATTATCAATGACAAAGTGGTCTGGCATGTCATAGTGATGGAACATGGTGGCCTAGTGTGCTTAGAGCAGTGTGATGCTTGCATGAGTGAGCATGGTTGTACTAGGTGAATGATGTATGATGGATTATATATTGGTATAATTTTTTGTGAAATTTTCATATTGTGTTTTATGCTCAAGGTTTGACTTCATATGGTCTTCATGATGTATGTAGGTCAGTTTGTGCCTTGTAGGCTTAACCTTGTATGGTTGCCTAAGGGATCTTGAGTACTTTGGCTTGTATGCCATGGTAAGGAGCTCAGTATGATTTTCATATGAATTTTGTACATTTATATGATGTTTATAGGTCAGATATATTATTAGGTGTCAAGATGTCTACAAGATAGTTTGGCCATTGGCCTAAATGGGCTTGTGAGACCTAGTGAAGGGTCAATGAGTGATTTCAAGGTGTTTGACCCCATATCTACATTATATATGATAAAATATGTGTTTTAAAGTATATTTAAAAAGTTATAGGTTATAATATGAGAGAGAAAGTTATAAATGCCTTCATGTGTTTAGAGGGTGCTCAAATGGTACATTTTGAGCCTGAGAGGAAAGTTATCACATTATTTAGCTCATGTATACTTTTCATGGGGATATGATCATTTTTTATATGTTTTTTTAAGGTTATTTATAAGTTTTTCCAAGCATTATTTCATGTATTAAGGGCTTATTAATTATGAACAATTGCTTAGAAGGTAAGCAAGTTTTTATGTGTAAAAACCCTAGTCTTAGACCCTATGTTAGAGATATTTCTTGTTGATTATTAAAAATGTGGTGGATGGCAAAAATTATTTTTGGAGGTTTTAGAGGACTCCTATATTATTTTGAGGATGTGCTTGGTTATTCTTAACTATTTTTGGGTCTTAGAGAAAAGTGCTTCTTAATAGTGATTTTGAGAGAAATTTGTAAGAATGACCAGGGGAATAAATGGGTGTGTGATGAAGATTATAAATTGATTAAAATATTCATAAATTTTTTTATTAAGATTCATTTCTTTGTGTCAAATATATAATTCCTAAAATTTTCTTAGTCGATATGAAGGAAAGGGTGCCATGAGTGATAAAAAGCAATCAGTGTGAGAAGTGGAATTAGAAGGCTTAATCAGTGATTAGGGATGATCTAAGCTCTTGGAGGTGATATATGGGTTTTATTCCCTCTATCCATGTAAGTGGTATTATTCTTAGTAACTTATATATGAGTGAATGGTTGACTCATAGTTGATAACAATGTTTTTTAACTAGTAAAAGGAACCTAGTTTGGATGATTGAGGTTGTTTGTAGGGTAGTTGGTCAGATCAAGTTTTTCTAAGGATTAGAGAGTGTTGAGGAATCCTTTAATTACTTTTATATATATTTTTAAGGTTTTAATAATCTCATATTATTCAAACATGGTCACATAAGTGGAGTTATGCTTCATTTGTGAGGTGTTTGTGACATGAGCTCATGGTATAGACTAGAAAGCTTTTGTAGAGGTTCATGGCTGACCTTGGGAGACATAAGTGATTCTTCCTAAAATTTTATAAAGTGAGAATCCAAACCATAATTTATAATGGTATATATAAAATATGTTTTATGCCTTTTTGGGGGAGAATCAAGCTAGACAAGAAAGTGTTTATGAAGATATTTTTGAAGACCTTATGTGAAGGTTGTTGAGGGTCTTAGAGACCAGAGTTATGAAGGGTTTGAGTTGAGAAGGGTTTCGTTATACTTATAATATTTTTATGATTCTATTTAACATATTTGTGAGATTTATTAGTGAATATTTGCAAGTGTGAATGAAGGTCTTGAGAAGGGGTTATTGCTTGTGTTGGTGAGATATCTTGATGTTGGTGGCTTGTGTGAATTTTTATAATTAAAGAAGGGTGTTTTTTCATGAATATTATTCATAGGTTTAATACAATAAATGTTAAAAAGTGTTCTCTTTGTTAAGGTGCTTGAGTGGGTGCTCATTCACCTTGGTCAGAAGGACTTAACCAATCTAAGAATAGATGTTCCATGTGAGATAGGTGTCTCACTAAAGGCCTATTATTTTCTCCATCTTTATAAGATAGTAGTCCATTTATTTTCAATCTTTAGGGTGGGTTTTATTCACCTTGAGGGTTTCCTATATAATTTTGGTGTAATCATTACATGTATGATTATTCATTATTACATCTTGATTTAAGTTTGCTTATACTACTTAAGGGGTTTTGAAGAAAATTTCTAATTGGTTTACCACTGATTCACCTTCCCCCCCTCTTAGTGGATTTTACCCCATCACAAGGAACTTTCCAAAGTGAACACATTGAACTTGACTATGTAAGTAATGGCTGAGGTTAATTTTAGTAGTCATCTCAACATCATAAACATATTTATTATTTGGAAGAAACTTATGAAAGAATTTTTTAATAAAAATTATTGAGAGGGGGGATGAATCAGACTTCAAAAAATTACTTATAAATTCCACTAAATCAAACATGAACCATTCAAACAAGCATATAGATCTATTAAGCATAAATAACTATCCACAAAAGTATGAAGCACAAAAACACATCACATATATGGGAAACACTCAAGGGGAATAAAACTCACTAATATATAAAATGGACTACAATCCTATAATATAAATACCAAATTTAGTGAATCACACACTTTATATGGAACACTAACCCTAACTAGCTAAGTACCAACTTAGCTATGCTTATCAAGAACTAACATGCAAGGAGGTACCAACCCATTAGATGAATTAGAACCAAATTATCCACCTAATTTATTTGATAAACTTAATAAAACTTTGTTTCTCAACCAAATAATGATGACCACATATTCATATCTTCATAATCTTAGCCCTCTCAAATTGCCTTTTAGGTCTATTCACTTAATTAGGTCTCTTTAAGAATGATTAAGTCATATGACATTGATCCTCATACATATAACCTATATAAAATATTCATAAATAATATTATACACTTATATAATGGCTTGCAAGACATTATTATTCTCACAAATGTACTATTTTATTCACTTTCTCTGTACTCATTTCAATAGGCCTAAAACTACCTTGTATTTATATAAGTATCTTTTTCATTACCTTATTGGTCAGCCAAATACCCTTACCCTCTTAGGTTATAAATTGAATATATATTTTTAATTATAATAAATATGTATCAAATTTTATTAGTACCTTTAGGTCTAACATAACTCAAGTATTCCTCATTTCATCTTTAGGTCTCATGGAGACCTAATTCCATTAGCTCTACTTTAGGACACGTTACACTTTACCTTCCTTAGAACACTTTAAAACTCCACATACTATAGGAAAATATCATAAAACAAAAAATTGACCTCTAATAATATCATCTATGCTCCATGACATCTTTAAATTTGAATCACCACTTGAAGCACACCATTTATACTATTCACGATTAGGCCTATACATATTTAGAAAGTCTATTTTAAACTATTGAAGATAAAACACCAATTGGATAAATAAAATATTAATAAAATTAATGAAATAAGGTTCATCACCACAATATTTACACATGAAAACTTAGGGCAATAGGACTTAAACCCTTCTTTGCAAATAGTCCACTTAGAACTGCTAGAACACTCCAAAACTTAATCATGGAAACTTGAACTTCTAACACCTAAAAAAACATAATAAAGGACTTCCAATGCATGAAAACAATCATAAAAAATTCTTAGAACAACTTACAAAAAAATTATCATAATCTATAATGGTACCTATTGTTCTTACATACCAATTTGTTGACCTTCTCTCTCTTAGACCTCACTCAGCCAGAAATGGCATCTTAGATTCAATATTTTCACTACTTTCACTAAGTAAAAAACATTATAAAAAGAATTTATTGGACATAAAATTCAAAAATATAAACACCAAGTTTATTATATTATTTAACTTAGGTCAGAGAGCCTCAAACTCATCACTACAACTTGCTTACCTAGAATTGCCAGTTTGCCTTAAAGTCCAGTCATGGTGAGTTTGACCTTTAACCCACCTATATGACCATCCCCAAAGACTACTGATGTATTTGGATTATATTATGATATCATTAAACCATTTTTATATATAAATATACTATTTTAAAATGGAAATATTGGTCTTATAGACTAGTCTCATGACCTCACTTTACACATACCTCACTAAACTAGACAAGTCAAATTATGAGCAACATTTTCATCATATCCATTAACCTCAAAAACTTATATAAAACATGAAAATTTATAAAAATTATTTAAAATTTTATCAATTTACTTGTATTCATACATATTATATGATAACACATCCCTGAGCATCTTCTCACTATTGTCTGGGTTTCTCACTATTTTCACCATTAGGCCTGTTAGCCACTGGTTAACTTAGATGACCAATTTATCACCATTGAGGGATATAAACTATCCAAAAACAATAATGGACACAAAAAAAAAGCCTCAAAATTTTTCCTCCATCAATTGACTAAGTTTTACTTGGTCAACTTTGATTACAACAACACATCTTTGAGAAATGTGTACTTTCCTATAGGGTCTACTCACATGCCTCACAACTCAATCATACCTGGAGGTACCTAGAATATTTTAATACATGGTCCAATAGTTTTTATATACATTTTAGACCTTCTAGTCTATTTTTAACAATATATTTCATATCAGGTCATTGTTAGGGTTTTAGAGAGGGTTAATATTGTTTTTAGTATTAACAATTATTCATAAAGGATTTCCCCTCATTCTAGAAACTAATAATTTTAATTTTTATATAGTACCTTTACACATCTACCATGAATATTTTATGCTCCCATGTAGAGGTTACATATTAAAATGAACACCTAAAAGTCCTCAGGTTGAGAATCCTTCATTATGTGCACACGAGAGACTTCAAAACCACTTTTCATGCCTTATCTTTCAAACCATGATCTAAAACCTTGTGAACATGCTTGAAACTAAATATAAAACCTCTATCAATTCTCATATGATCTCAAACATTTTTAAATCTTATCATGACCCATAATTATGCCACACACACACTCTCTCTCTCTCTTTGCTCTCTATAACTTGACTTGAAAATCACATTAGGCCTTGAAATTGACCTTCATGCCTCTTTTCATGTGATTTACACCTTAAATTCTCAAAACAAAATATCACATGATCAAAAAAATTTAAACATCCTTCATATTCATTGACAATAGATCATGATGCCTCATTAAGCTAGCCAAGGTTTAGAAATGTTCTAGTTATAGACAATATCTATAGGTCCTACTCCTGTAGGCTCACCTTGAGATTCTCATGAGTGATCCAAAACATCATATACATTCCCAAGTAACCTCATAAATCCCCTTATTCCTTTTTTCATTCATTTAACCAAGACACCATGCTCAAACCTTCTAACTAGGACTTTACATGCCATGATTAGTGCCATGACTTGGCTTCTCAAGCACTTTATAACTTTGAAAACTAACCTTGAAACACTCCTTAATGTTTATACACCTTTTTATCATGCCTTACATGATACTAAAATAATTTCATACTTATATGTATACCTATTCATGCTCACCATGTACATGTTCATGATATGACTAGGCTTCTCAAGATACCTTGTACTCAAATATTAGTACTCAACATGCTTACCTCAATGATGATATCAAACAATAACATTCATAAAAAATTAATCTTACACCACTAAAACAACCATTACAATAGTCAATATAAGAAACATTATGTTTCCTTCAAATTATCTCTTAATAGAAACACATTAAGTTTCCTTCTTGTCACATGGCTTCCTTATCACATCAAGCACACAAGCTCATGTATCACAAACCATTCACCATGTATCTTTACTAGATGTACCTTGACATAAATGAAATCAAACTTGACATCAAATGACATAAATCTTGAAATCAATGACAACACTTCTAAAAAAACTCTTCCTTTTTCATTTATGGCAAATCATTATTCAATTTGATCACTCTCATCTCCCCCAATCTAGTCAATTTCCCTTCTTGAACATTCACCACCTTTGATATTAATGATAAAGGGTCATACATACTACAACTTTTGGAACCACTCATTCGCCATTTTTACAATTATTCCAAGAAACTTTGAAAAATAACTCAGAGCTACTAATCTCACCCTTTGTCTACACAACTTGGGCCTACCAAAAGAAACAATAGAGTTCTAAAACTATCTACAATATAATTCATGCTCAAATACCAATTGCTATAAACATAGAACTTGCTTTGCTTACCTATTATATGCTTGTCAACAACTGCATTTGGAGTTTATGAATAACATAAATATCTCCCCCTAAAACCAAGCATCCACCATGTTTATGCCAACTTGAAGTGTGTCTCCATGAAGCCTAATGGAGTCACCCCTTTCATATAAAACTAGAAAAACCTAAACTCAAGAGATTCCTAGATCTCCATGCTCTCACAAGACTGAATATCTTTTAGGATTGTATTAGGCTTGATTTATACCTTAGGCTTGACCTTTTCATAATCTATGAGATCCATAATCTGAGATGATAATGAACATTCCTAAAGTGATTTCTCATATGAATTATATTCTACCATAAAAAATAATCCACTTGAGCTTATAGACTAGTCATGACTCACTTTTGTTAGATTTGGTTTCCACACATTCATTTACCTTCTCTGTTACACTTTAGGAGCTTCAAACCTCTTTTTTTGACTTGATGACCTTTTTACTCTATTAGGGAAAAATATTATAATGTGTCCCATAATATGAAAACTTTAGCAAACAACCTTATACTTACCACTTGACTAATGTGAATTGTGAATCCTTCCATAGTCCCATGATATTCATTCTTGAAGGGTCTTCTACACTCTTTAGCTCTATGACCAAACTAACTACATATAAAATAGTAAACATTGAATTAATTATCATACCTTATAGAATTAAGATATCTTATTGGTCTCTTTATGTTGAATTTATTTTATTCAATAGCTTTTTCCTTGACTTGATCTACCTCCTTTTGGTCTTCTTTGAAACCAAGACCTTTCTTATCACTTTCAAACTTATGACTACTCAAGATGTCATCTAGAGCCTCAATTCTCTTTTTGAACTTCAAAAAGGTCTTCACCTTTATATATCCTTTATCCAACTTAGATTTCAAGGATTCCACTTTAGTTTTATACCTAGTACATTTTGCTTCTTTAGGTTTTAAGATAGTAGTGACTATCTCCATATTTTCTTTAATCTGATTGATGATCTCATCATACTCCTTGGATGTATTACTCAATCTCTCCTAAAAAAACCAATCTGCTCTTCATAGTCCTTAACTAATGATATTAGTTTGTGATTCTTTCTTATTTGGAATTTTAACTCCTCTAGGGTACTTAATAATTCTATCTCAAGGTTCACTTCAACTTCTTCTTCCTCTGATTCTACATCCACCATAAAGACTTTCCCATTTAATAAACCCTCATTATCTTATTCTTTGGCCATGAATAAGTTTTCAATATTTTCATGTTCAAATTCATTACTACCATCATCACTATTAGATATAATTGAGTCACTTACATCAAATTATTTATTATCTTCTTTGGTATAGAAACTTCTCTTGTTATTGAATGACCCTTTCCTACCTTCATACTTCTTGAAATATTTATTATTTTAGTTAGGATTTTATATCTTTTTTTCATCTCCATTATTTTCATCATCTTCTTCATCATACTTATTATTATCCTTGTTAGGACACTTAGACGCGAAGTGACCAATCTTACCATAGTTGAAACATTTGAAGGGCAACTTTCCCTTGTACTTATAAGATCCAAACCTCAATTTCCTAGAAAAGATAGCTATGAATTCATCATCATCAACATCTAAATAGACCTCATCTTTGACCTTCTTCACTTTTAAATTCTCAAATTTGAAATTTTCTTCCTTCTTGGTAGGTCTTCCTTCATTTTTTCTCATCTCATAGGTAATCAAGATGCCATGAAGCCCATCCATTTCAAGATTGTCTAAATGTTGCATCTCTTCTATTAAAGACACCTTATAATTAAAATTAGGAATTAGTGATCTCAATTCCTTATGATGAACTACATATTATTTCATTTCTACTCCTAATCCTATAATGACATTGATAACTTCATCAACCTTCAACAAGTAAGATGCAATTATGTCATCTTCATTCATCTTCAAACTTTCAAACTATCTCTGATGGGTCTGCAACTTTTCCATATTCACCTTGGTTTCTCCTTCATAAATAATATTCAATTTTTCCCATATCTCTTTTTATAATACATAGTGCATCATATTCACAATATATACCTTTGATAGGCCACAAAGAATGGCATTCATTTCCTTGAAGTTGTTTTCACTAGCCTTCTTACCTGTTACATCAATTGGTAGAATAGGACAAGAACTATATCCATCCACAACTAAATACCAAATATCATGACCTTGAGACATCAAATATATCTGAATCCTAATGTTCTAAAATTCATAATTATATCTATTGAATAATAAAGCCTTATTGGTAGAGAAACCATCTTGAGCTTGTTGACTAACCATCCTTGCTTCTATGATCTCTTTTGGGATTTTAAACCTACTTCAAAGGACCAAGATATGATAAAAAGTGTTGTAATCAAAATTAATGGAGTGTGGGATTTGAATCAATCTTCAAAAACTTAATTATCAATTCCACTCAAGCAAGCATGAACCATTCAAACAAGTATATAGATCTAGCAAGCATAAATAACTATCCACATAAACATGAAGCACAATAACAAATCACATATGTTGGAAACCCTAAAGGGTAAGATAAACCATTTATATATGAAAATGGACTACATTTATATAATAAAAACACCAAATTAAGTGAAGCACCCACTTCAGATAGAGCACCAACCCCAACTAGCTAAGCACTAACTTAGTTTGTCTTTAGCAAGCACCAACATGTAAGGCTACACCAACATTATAGATAACTTAGCACAAAATAAACCATATTATTTAATTTATAACTTTAAATAAACTTTTTTTCTCAACTAATTGATGATGAACACCTCCTTAGATCTTCACACTCTTAGACCTATCAAACTACCTTCTAGGTCTACTCACTCAATTAGGTCTCTTCGAGACTAATTAGGTCATATGACCTTGATCCTCATACCCAAAACCTATATCAAATGTTCATCACTAATATTATAAAATATAATTTTATTAAATTCCTTATTCTGATCACCAATGTATTATTTTATTCACTTTCTCTTTACTCACTTCAATAAACCTAAAATTGCCTTGTATTTATACATGTCTCTTGTTCATATCCTTCTTGGTCAGCCAAACACCCTTACCTTCTTATTTCATACATTTAATATATATTATGACATCTCATATACATTAATAAAATGTTATTTTATTTCCTTTATGTCTGACATGCCTCAATTAGGCCTCATTTCATCTTTAGGTCCCATGGAGACCTAATTCTATTAGGTCTACTTTAAGACACATTACATTTTGCCTTCCTTGGATCACTTTAAAACTCCACACACTATAGTAAAATATCATAAAACAAAAAATATACTTACAATAGGATCACCTAGTCTCCATGATATCTTTCAAGTCTAATCACCACTTGGAGCACACCATTTGTATTGTTCACAATTAGGCATGTGCATACCCAAAAATTTTGTCTTGAACTACTGAAGATTAAACACCAATTAGATTTAAAAAATGGAAATAAATAACATTTTTATAAAATTAATTTCATATAGATCATCACCATATTATTTATACTTCATATCTTATGGTAAAAAGACTC
>JARHVA010001280.1:907500-972500 GCA_037957365.1 Torreya grandis | reverse complement strand
CTCTATTATATGTTTCCATTATTTCCATAGGTTTTTTATATCTTAATAAAAAACATCTCTAGGTTTCCCCTTTCACTTCCTTTCTTCAAAGCCTGTCAATTTGCACATAAGGGGAGTGCCCTCTGTCTAAGACAAAATAGAGGGAACACACCCATTTCCTCAAATAATATTGATTATTGTAGGAGATTATATATGTTTTAATTATCTTCCATACAAAAATTTATCCCTTGGTAATCTCTTATGACCTTCCGAAAGCATTAAAACTAAGGCAGACTACTAGAAGAGTGATTGTGTGCAATGTTTCTTATTATGGACTATGTTTTGCACTTGAAAGGGTCTTTCCTTTTCTTCTTGTATTATCATGATAAATCAATAATAATATCATTATCATATTTTGAATTATTCCCATATCCATTTGTTTCTCCAATCTTCCACATGATCCTTACATTCTTACATAGCACAGATTGAGTGTATCTCTGACTATGTCCCTGCAGAATAGGGGTCCAAATGTAGGTTAATTTCATGGTTTCACCTCAAAAATAATTTTTAAAACCCCCTTTAATTCCCTTTTAATTATTTTTTTCTTTATTTAATTCATTTAACTCATCCCTATACACTGTCAACACTATTAATCACCCAAATTGCTCAGTGTCAGTCTCAATCAACACAATCAACTATGTTGGGGAAGATGAAACCCTATAGGTGTATTTTTACATTTTTCATGATGTTTTAAGGTTACCCTTGAATCCTTAATGTCATATAAAAATTTTATATAATTTTTTTCACTATGAAAGGGATAAGACACCATCAAAATACCATGTTTAGGTCATTGTCAGCTATAGATGGATGTTGAGGTTGTTTATACGGAATGTCTCCACCTCCTTGTGTGAAATCAAGGTCTTGAAGTGTAATAATTAGTTACATGATGCCTATTCCATTCCTACCATCATGTTTCATACTTAATCACTTCTTCAAAACCTGCTTTAGGCCTTCTTTGTTTCCTTATGACTTACAGGACTATGTTTTCATATTTTAGGCTTAGTTTTAAGTGTATGTAGCAAGTTTAGGATGTAATTAGACTTATAATTTATCTTATTATCTCTTTAATATATTAAAACTATTTTATACTCACTTTATCCTTGAAAAAAAATCAATAAATTCATGAAAAAGACTTTCAACCTCACCTTGACTATTTAATGCATCTCCTTATTCATCTATAACTATGTATATGGTTGTAGGTGTTATTTTTGATCTCATTTATGATTACAATGTATTTTTTTTCTATATGGATCATGAAATAATTGAGAAATATATTTTTTACTTAAACCAATTTAAGACTTAATAAACACCTCAAAACTTTCCTTATGATTTCAATGTTTGATGAGTCTTCTATTGGTTATAGATAACACTAAGTGATTTCAGTGTCCTAAAGAGCCAATTTATGTCTTAATAAAACCATATTCATTAACTAAAACACCTTTCTCATTTTACAAAATGATAGGCCTATGTGGGATATTTTTAAAAAATGTACTTGGAGGCTCTAGATATCAATACAATACTTTATAAGAACACCTAAAAAAGGGATTGAACCTCTATTTTGATAGTTTTGAGAAATTGTCCCAAAATGCTATAAGCTTGCTCCAAGTCTCCACACATTTTTAGACTCTCCAAACATTAGATAATTCTCAAACACACATTTCATGCTCCTCCAAGAAATGGTAGGCTGTACAACTATTATAGATGACCATTTTGTGCATTTACTTGCTCTCTTGGATCTTGAAGTGGTTATTGAAGTTGTATTTGGAATTAAATATTAAGATGAATAAAATACATATATGGGAAATAATAAATAGTCTCACTTCATTTTGTAACCATAACACAGAAGAAAACTCCAATAATTGAAAGAAATGACTGTAACTCCACTCCTTCACTCCTTATAAACTAAGTTGTTTAAGATATTAAATCCTTTTAAAATGTGAAAAAAAATATTTATGACATGATATAAATGATTCAACATCATCTATAACCAATATTATAAATTTTGTTGTATGGACTTGCTCAAACAAGAGCAAAACCTAGAGGGTGCATAGATTAGCAAGCAGAAAAATACATTCAACTTAATGAGGATGGTTCATAAAGCACAAGACAAAATTATTCAAAATAATATTATTTAAATGAACCTATTTGAGTTTAATTTCAATTATAAATGCATTTTACTTGGAATTTTTTTTATTGATTGGTTCTGTGTGTTTAGAAGGGTGAAGAAGGATCAGAATGGTTTTATCTCAAAAATGGAACTTTTATATAATTTAAAATGTGTAACTAATATTTAGGAAGACTAATATAAATTATGTGATCTTATACCATGTGGCACACCTCCCCATGAGTTGTACAAGTGTCAAACTCTCCTTTTTTCTCAAGAAAATAACCCTTTGTTCTAAACAACCTACCACTCTTTAGCTATGATAGTTTACTAAGACTTATTAGGACACAATGGATGTGACATAATCTTCTTTAATCTTCACATTTAACAAAGAGTCTATAAAACCTATTAAATTCTCTATTTATGACCCCAAAATTACTCAAAATGATAAATAGACTATAATAATAATTGACCAAGGCTAATTGGAATAACATCAAAAATAATACATCCTATGACATAAAATTTTACCCCAAAAATATGCCTAAAACTCAATTTTTTACCTATAAGGGTCCCAATTTGACCTATAGGATCAAGATTGGTCAACAATTGGTGACTCATAGGGGTAGTATGCCTATTATACTTACTAGACTAGTATCCTTATCAGTCCATTGGGCTTAAGGAGTCATATAAAGATTTTTTTTTTTTTTAAAGGAGACCTTTGACCACTTGAAAACTATTTTTTTATTAAGGTAAAACCACTTGACTACCTCAACCACATAAAACAAAGGACACACACAAGCAAAGCAAACACACTAACAAGACACACACATGTGCTCAAAGCACTTAGGAAAAATAAGAAGCAAACAACTATATACAAATAACAACTAAACATACCTCCCTTTCTAGGATCAAAAGAAATTTTTTTTGCATCATCTTCTTCATGAGATGAATCATGGTGCTTGAACACTTCATAGATTAAACCTACTTTTTAGCACCTCAAATTCTATGCTCTCAAGTAGACCATCTTCAAATATGTCACCAATTGAAAATTATTTCTTTTAGTCTTTTACACATACCTCATATTACTTCCCACTCTTCATCTCATGATCAACTTTCATCTTATTTATAGGCATGAATTCAAGAGGAATAGTCTCTTGTTCCTTGGAAGACTGAGGTAAATATAAACCTTTCTTGACCTCAAAACAATTTTTTTAACTTTGATATTGCTCACCTATGACATTTTGGACAATGTCATCTTGATCACCATCACTTTTAATCATCTCTTAAGAAGTTATAAACCCCTTGATAGACTTAAAATCATTACAAATGTTTTCAAACTACTTTCACAAGTCCTCATGCTCTTTTTGATCATCATAATGAAGGGGAAAAAAAATATAAGTTCCTTCATCCTCTTCCTTATAATCCTAAAGGACTTCATCCAAGATTTCCTCTTAAACACAAGAAAGGCATTCTTCATTATCAACCAAATAAGAAGACTCCATATAAGGGCTCACATTTTATTCAACACTTAGGACCTATTGAGGGATATCAAATTGTATCTCAATTTTTATAATATGATCTTGCTTCTCAAGTGTTAAAATTTCCTCCATCTCCTTCTCTTTCTTGGTGATGCCAAGATTAGGCATCTTGAAATCCAGTGACCTAGCCCAATAAGGTTGCCAAGGAGTTGCAATTTCTTCAAGTAAGAGTTATAAATTTTCCTCAACAAAATGCTCCTATTTAGGTTCCCATACCATAGGTACATCAAGGTAAATGGTGATGGGGTGAGGGTAAGATGAACTAGTTGGTGGAGGTGGAACATAAGGCTCAAAAGTAGATTAAGAATGCATTTTAGGGGATTCTTTTGAGAGAACTTAAGGAAAGGGAGGTAGACCTTGGGACAAGATAGATTTTTTATCTTTCTTCCACTTTACAATCACTTTAATCACATCTAATTCAACTTGATCACTCTCTTGAGGGAGGTTAGATGGGGTACGTTTAGGCATAGGATCTTCTTTTGAGTCTAAACCTTCCATCACACCTTGACCTAGAAATTTCACCCTTGACTCTAAGTCTTCAATTTACTTGGATAGATTCACTTGGAAAATTATCTCTTGAAGTTCATAGGAATATTTATGAGGATGAGGAATAAAACAGGGCTAACATAAAACACAAGTGTTCTCTTGAGGAAGGGTGTGAGGAGATTTCAAAGGATCTACTTCATTCTTAACTTTTCACTCCTTATCAATGCTTCTATCCTATTTATTTCCCCATGACTCCACTATATTACTCTAGATTAGGATTTTAGGATTAAAATTATTCTCTTGAGGTGGTGATGTAATTTGAGGATTGGGTGAAGTGTTCAAGAAAACTGGAATCTCTTTAGGCTTGGATTCTCCACCTTGTCACCAACTTGGAATCTCATATCTATAGGTCACTTCTTGAGGTGGGGATATAATTGGAGAGGAAAATGAGGGCTTATATTCCAATTGTTTTGTTGATTACATGTAATACTGCATATGCATATTAGCCAACTCAATCTTCCTATCAATATTAGCTTAAAAAACAAGGTTTCTCTTTTCAACTTTCTCTTCCAACTAATTAGGAAAAGGGTGACTTTGATAAGCTTGATTGGGATCACTAGTAGGGGTAAAATAAGATTGATAAAAATATTGGGGAAGTTTATATCAAGGCTAATAGGTTTTTTGAGGTTGTCTTTCATGAATTCTTATCCTATCCTCTAAGGAAGAAACCAATCCACTCACATCTAGCATCTCCCTTGTGAGCCTTTGCCAATTGGCTCTTTTAATAGGTGCCCACTCTCTTTTGACCAACTCTAATGCATCTCTCACCTTATGAATAATATTACTAGGAACCTCTTCACCACATCCCCTTAGAGTATCAAGATCCAACATGTACCTCTCATATCCCAAATAAGTTTTCTTGAAAGTGGATATGGATTTATTAAATAAGTGACTAGGTTGAATAAGAGAAAGATATGGAGAAGGTTGATTGTATGGATAATAAACTTCATGAATGGGCCGATACACGTCTTTAATGGGCTAAAAGTGGTCATATTTGAGCTAGTAATAATCATAACAAGGATTTTAAGGACTGCTATAGGCTTGATATATATCACCAACTTGTGTAAAACAAAAATTAACACCAAAGTCCCCCATGGAACTTTATTGAAAGCAAGAACACAAAGAAATATATTAATAACAATATTAAAATGAAAACTTGGGTTGCCTGACCAGTTGATGTATCTTTGAAGTCACCATTGATGCTTTGATAGATGCCTCTAAAGGTTGATTATTGAAAGACAACACCAAAAATATTTCAACTTCTTCAACCAAGAGTTCCACCGAGCATACCAAAAACTATTTTCACTTAAATTTTCACCATTTAAGTATATTCCTAATATCTCCTCATCCAAGTGGCACAATGGAAACACCTCTAGGCTTGTGGATAGCCTAAGGATGAGGTGAATCTCTAGATAGGGCTAGTTCCTTTGATGTACCACTTTGGGCGGGGGGGGTGAAGGGATAGATAAAACTAAAATAAAACTATCCTAAGGGAGGTGATACACTAAATAAGTTGATGACTTCTAACTAGCTGCCTGTTACACATGAAACTAAGAGACTAACCAAACATACACTTCTCTAATCTACATCTTCTCACATTAATGTTACATTATGAAGTTATGGATGAATGTTTAGGCTAAGAGGAATAGATAATATGCCTTAAATGGAAATAGTGAATATAATAACTCACTAAAATTTAACACTTCCTAGAACACTTCACATGCCGTATAAGAAGAAGCTTTCCAACTATAAATAGGATGAAAGAATGAGACAACATGCTAAGGAATCCATAGTCTTCACTAAGTAAGATACAACATTAAAATAAAACAAACTATAAAAAATAATTAATAGGTAAAAATAAATATTATTTTTGATCAAATGGTATTCAAATGAGTAGGAATTCACCATACTATGGTGGAGTATTAGTTATAATGGCCAAAATGGCTAGTTGTTGTGGGACTTGAGAGAGAGAGGAGAAGAGAGAAGTCTAAGGGTAAAAATTATACTATTCAATATGATAAAAGGATTTAATTGTAAATTAAGAGGATTTGGGATGAACCATACAAATTTATAAGGAACAAGTGGCTCTCTAAGTCATGAAACACTTGCAAAGTGACATGAAAAGTTCTCATTCTGGCTTTAAAAATACTTTCATGATTTGGACCTATTTGAATGTCCCAAAACTGATTATGGATATGTATAATGATTGGAATTAAATATAAGGCTTTCAATAATTCCTCTCCATGCATTGTTTTTAGGCCTAATCATTTTTAATCATCTAGGAATGAGCCATCATCATTTGCAATCCAAAAAAATCTTCCTTCATGTGCCCTACACACTTGGCCTCCAAAAATTCATTATTTTTGCATGAAAATATATGATATGGAGTTTATAACACCTATAAATACCCTATATGTCTTTATAGGCATCAATTGCAACTTAAAATTGGCTTACTTGAAGTTTTCCACCCTTCTTACTAGCTTGGTCACTATGTCAGTTTTGACTAGCTAAGACGAAGTAACTAGTTTAGGAACTTAAGAGTTATTAAAAGGAATTAAATTGACATGGTGAGTTATATCAAGTCATAATATTCCCTCCCATGTCATTTTCATCTCTTAAATTCTCCTACAACCTATAAAATGCATAAAACTATCAAGAAAAGTCTATTTTGCACTCCATCCATATAGTTCTATACAACTAATCCTAATGGGGAGTATCCTGAGAGTATTGTATAGCCTCTAATAATAATTATGTGCAAATTATTCCATTATATTATCTTTCTATATTCATCTTCTCAATCGAGTCACTAACAAGGGTTTGCAAGGGTTTTGGCTTGTTTTCACTCTTAAGCATTGTTCATAAAAACCTAAAATTCAACTTGAAAACAAATTCCATAAGAATTATATTTAGGACCCATAATAAAACCTATAAAATCTTTTTGAATCCATGCATATCCTCATATAATATGTGAGCATTTGAACCTCTCCTATCAAGCTCTTTTCCCCATTCCAATAGGCCTAACTAAGTTCATTTTTTAGCCAAAATATATGCTCCTTTATGACCCTTGTGCATCATAATATATTTTACACATCCAAATTCATCCTATAAACATATATAAATAGGTTATAATTATCATCTCAAGGTGGAAGTGAATTTTTACCCCCAATTGGGCACTAGGCTTAACCATGTCTCATAGACCTGTCTGCATCTTAAATCCTAAAAAGGATTCTCCTAGTTGTGTCTAAAAACCAGGAGTTTTAACACCTATAAAATGACTCTAAAAAACTTTCCTATTCCTTTTTAACCCACTACTTAGGTTGGAAGTGTCATTGGTCTATCATTTGGCTTTAGGCTAAAACTTTGCCCAAAGGGCTTACTTACAAACTTGATGGTCAAGATCATCCCATTAGTTTTATCTTCTTTGTGATATTTTTCCATGATTTATCTAATTTTTTTATATCTTAATACACCTTATTTAATGGTTCAAATAACTCCAGGTTTCCCCTTTCACTTTTTTTCTTCAAAGCTTATCAGTTTACACATAAGGGGATTGCCCTCTATCTAAGACAAAATAGAGGGAACTCCCCTATTTAATCAAAAAATATTGATCATTTTAGGATATTATATAGGTTATAATGATATTACCTACAAAAAAATTTCCCTTTGTCATCTCCTATGACCTTTTAAAAGCATTAAAACTAAGGTAGACTGCTATAAGAGTGATTATGCACAATGTTTCTTATTATGGATTGTGTTTTGCACTTGGAAGGGTCTTTCCTTTGATCCTTTTCTTATCATGGTAAATCCATAAGACTATCATGATCATATTTTTATTTATTCCCATCTCTATTTCTTCTCCAATCTTCCACATGCTCCTTACAATCTTGCCTACCCCAAACTGAGTGTATCTCTGATTGCGTCCTTATAGAATATGGGTCTAACTATAGGTTAATTTCATGGTTTCACCTCAAAAAAAATGTTTAAAACCCCACTTAAGTCACTTTTAATCCTTTGGTGCTTATTTTAATTCATTTAACTCATCCCTATACATTGTCAACACTCTTAATCACCCAAATTACTCACTATCAATCTTAATCAAATGTGTTGCAGAAGATGAAACCTTATAGGTGTAATTTTCACTTAGTAATAATGTTTGAAGGTTCCCCTTGAAGAATAAAGGTCATGTAACACCTATTTTTTACTATTTTTTTGGGTGAATATTTTTTCATCAACTAACTGAAGGTAAAATGGTTATATCAGCCATAATGTAATGAGATAAATCTCTCCTCTCAGCAAGGGGAGGTTCCATATAAACTATCACAAACTAATCTAAAATAAATATTAATTCAGGGATGATACCACATCATCCATTTCTATTTTCATAAATGATGTTTAAAAAATAAAAGATCACTTTCTTGATATTTGACTGAAAAACCAAGAAACCCATGAGAGCACAAAGTATATCATTGCTTCTTTTGCTGATTTATAACTTGGAACATAGTAGAATGAGGTGCATCCCAAAGTATTCAATGAAAACTACAAAAAAATAAATGATTACAAAAGATAATATTAGTTCAAAGCCTTTCCAATATCCTTTACTTTAAAACACTAAATCACAAACTAAAGATAATTATTGTAGCACAAAGTCTCCATAATTAACTTCAGAGTATCTCCCAGATTATTTTCACTAACACTACTTATTTAATCAAATAGATAATATTGTATTAGAAAAATGACATAAGAACAATTTCAAATACAACACAAGTTATTTCAACACAAAGTTTGAAAGATCACTTGCTTTCTCATTCACTTGATAAAATTTGATTTACAATTTGAGTTTAAAGTCTCAAAATGCCTTTTAAGTTTGGATGAGTTTTGTTTCAATAACTAAAATATGAGACTTATTACAAAAGAATCCCTCTTTATTTATAGGGAGAGGCCTTGAAAAAATTTAGGAAAAAACTAACTACTTTAACCTATTCAAAAATAAGAGTCCTTATTAACTTAGGACTTCCTAAGTTTTTACATGTAATTACATATGAAAAAAGTACATGTAAAAATGTCCAAAGTTATTTCAAAAGTACATATATAAAATGGAAAATAAACTAATGGAAAAAACTTCTTAAATTTGTATCACCATCTTTCTTCATGTGAGCATCATACATAGTGAAAGCTGTTTGCATCTCGATACTATCTAGACTAACAATGTTCTTGAAAATCATCTTAGCTCTAACTATGACATCTCTTACTATGGTGACTGATTTTACATGACTAGTTAACTTGGTTTTAAAATTATCCAGAGTCAACTGATTGTCTAGGATATTGTCCATAGATGCTATAGAAAATGTTTTATCTGCAAATTCTTTCTAGAATATATTTTCAAACTCTCAAATCATTTCTTTTATAGAGAGAAATTGATCATCTTGTGAGGTAATATTATAACGTAGCTCCTCTAATTTATGTAAAATACTGACATCACTTTGTTCACTGAGTTCCCTTGTAGATTCAAGGTCATTTATCAAATCTTTAAGCACACAAATCCTATATGTCAATGCCTCTTTAGTTTCAATATAAGAATCCCTACTAGTAATGATGCCAATTAATATTAGAGTGCTTATTTTCATTTTTCTCATCTCCACCCATTTATCATGATTCATTTCTATGCTCTCAATATCTTGAGAAACAAATTCAATGATATCATCAAGTTCTACTCTTATTTTCCTCATTTTATCTATTTTCTTAGATAGTTCTATAAGTAAGGAAATTCCTTGTGCATGCATCTTGTCTAAGTAATCTTTAAGTACTTTTCCTTTGAGATAAGTCTTTTATGTTTTCTAAATAATGGGGTATTCTATAAAAATGGCCTCAAAGTTACTACTTCTGAACTCAAAGTGATTTTTCTTACCACTACAGTCAATTGTTCCACCATTACTTTGTAGTGATCCTTCATTTCTTTCTCCCTATCAAATTTATGAATCAGGATGTCCATGGCTAACTGTATATCATTCTTGACACCTTCATGAGTTATCTTTCCTAACTCAAATCAAGAGATAGAGTAATAATTTATATCAAAATTCTCCATGGTTGCATCTTGTGGAGGTCTTTCAATCTCTAAAAATTCGTGTCCCTTGTCCCCAAGTATTTTTGAAATATTTTTTGGATTCTTTAGGGTCTTGGATTTTACAGGCACCAGCTTATTAAAATCAAAGTCATCTGGAGAGATGGCTTGTTTCTTCATTTTTGGTGTATAAGCTGAGAACCATGGTGGAAGCATAGAAGTACTCACATTAGGATCTATCTCCATTGTTGGCATCACTAGAGCTGCACTTGCACAGGTAGTGGAAATAATAGGTGGAGTGTTAGTAAAAAATGCACCTTTTACTAAGTGATCAAAAATAGAAGTATCTCTAATATCAAAAGATAGGGAGTACAAACTAGGAATAGACCCTGAGTAATGGATAATATCTTCAAAAGTGTTTTGAGGATTGTCAAAAATTATTTTGGAAGGAACATTAATAGGAGAAACAGATGAAGCAACTATAATAAGTGTGTCAGATAGGTGAGAAGAGACTCCTATTTCTTATTGTATATTCTTTTATGGGGACAAGTTTTCCTCCTCTTGTTGATTTTAGGCCTATCTTCAATCTCCATATCTTTTGTCATTGGTTCTTCAATGCTCTACTTCTCAACTTCCATATCTTCTATTTTATATTCTTTTTCCATGAATTTTGACTTCTTCATCACAAATATGATCTTAGGCTTATGTGTCTTGGAGGAATAAGGAACATCACTTTTTTTTTCATCCTAATATCTACCTTGCTTCTTATTTCCTTTTGAATCTCAACTTTTGATCCTATGAAGAATTCTTTCAAAGCAATTCCCTTGTTTACTAGCCAATTATTGGTGTTTTCCAATATAGGTTCAAATATTTTCCTCAAAAAGGTCATCTTTTTTTGGGACCATTGTATTGGAGGGAGAGGTGTATTAGCAATCTGTTTAGTATTGTATCTATCATTAATAAACTCTCCATCATCCACTAGATTCTCAAGAATATCAACAAGTCCTAGATATTTAATCTACTCAAGAGATAACCTATTGTAGTCCATTTTCCTGACATCTTCTTCTATTCTCAAATCTACCCAAACATCTTATACCATAGGTTCATGGAATTGAGTTTTCCTCTTGATTATGTCTTTCATACCCCTATAGTCAAAGTTTGGTATTCTCTTATATTACTTCATGGTTACAAGCTGCATCTTAGTTTCCATGACTCTAGCCCTCACAATAGTTAATACTAAATACCTACTAATTTCAATTGGAAATCTAAAACTGAGCTTCTTGAGCTCCATTTGTTTATTATGCATGATGATAATTTGTTTTCATAACTCCATTAAGACTAGTTTGTTTGAGGGGAATCTTGGAAGCATATAAGGATGACCTTGGAAAAAGCTAACCCTTAGGTATGAAAAAGAAGGAAATTGTAAGAACATGCATCCAAAATCATTTACCACTGTCCAAGCCTCATCTGACACTCTTCTTTGTTATAGTTGAGGATAAAAAAAAACATAAGAATGTTACAAAGAAAGCATCATTTACTCTCCTAAAATGATGAATAAAACCCTTCAATGTTAATTGAGAGTACTATTGATACATTGGGATTACTCTCTTATCTCCTTCTAAAGTTAGACCTAGAAATATTCTCTTTGAAGCTACAATATACACCAAATAAGAAGTCATATAGAACTTGAAGGTAGTGGATACCTTTGTTAATTATTTGTGTAAAGAATTGTTGATTTGTTCTCCCTAGAAGATGGTTTGTTTACCTTGGAGTATTACCTTGATGAAGGGATACAACCATTCATGAAACTATGAGGAAGAGAACAAACTTCTTATCCTATTGAGAAGAGTTATCAAATCACCAACTTCTTCTATAAATTCACTTCTAGGAAAACTCTGTGGCTTCCTTGACAAGTTTGTCCTTGACGTCTTGAGCCATTTATTATTAATTACCTTCTTTATTTTTTCAATATTTTTTTCATACTCTTTTTGTGACTCAAATAAATTAAGATTTATCACTTCTATAGTAGGAGGGCACATAAACACCTTATAAATGAATTTGGGATCTAGTCTGATTATCACATTGCCACTAGTGTCCAACACAGCCCTATTATCTCTATTGTAAAACTAAGCACACTGAAGGACAAATTCTATGTTATGAGCTACCACCAGGAAATAAGATACCAAATGAATTTTAATATCAATTATCTTCTTCATTTTAGAGCTGGGATTGCTTGACTTGGTTCTCTCCATAAACTCAGCCATGTCCACATGACCAATTTCTATATCTCTAATGTTATTGACATTAGAAGTAATTGAGGTGATTGAAAAAACACCTTGATATTTATACTTCATTACATTTGACTTCTTGGGAGACAACTCAGTCATATAAATGAGTTATTAAAGAAAGAAGATCCATATAAGAAACTACAAAAAAAATTCATGATCATGTAATTAGGGAAAATATTGACAATCTAGGAAAATTGCATGTCAATGATCATGATTATGGAGATGCACTTGAAAGGGCTAAATTGAAAACAGGCCAAAAAACTAGACGAAAGTGGGCTCAAAAAAACAAAATTGAAAATATCCCAAAGTTAGGAAAATTTAAGAGAATGTTTGCATGGGTGGAGAAATTTTTTGCCCTGACACGTGAGGGATATTTACTATTTACATTAGTGGTGAAATTTATTGCCATTGCATGTAAGGGAAAATTCAAGTGTTTATGCATTGGTGGTGAATTTTTTGATGATGCATATTGGTATGATTTTGTTTTTAATGTTTAGGTAGTGGGATTTTCCATTACTTCAATTAATGAGAGCAATATTTGGGTGTCTGAGTGGCAAATTTTGTTGACAATGCATAGGGTAAGGAAATCAAAGTTCTGATGTCCAAGCAGTAGAATTAGTTGCTACTATAGGAATGAGGGTAATTATTGAGTGGCAGATTTTGCCAATATCACATGTGGTATTGGTTGCAAAGTTTTCACTAGGAGAAGGTGGAAAAATTTACCACTCTTACATTTCTTGTTTAGAACATCTTATAAAACTTTAAGTAGCAAAATTATTCATCTATGCATTTGACTTGTTCATGACAAGAAGTGTGAGAGTGGCTTATTAAAGCTGTCATCACCAAGTTAATGGAATATGGTTTTCAACTAGATGGAGGGTAAGCCTTAGTCAAGTCAAACCACATATGACACACATAATGAAAACCTAGGGCATGAAAAGAGGTTGGTGGCTTTCATTTTCTAAGGCTCACTAGGGAAAAATGAAGATAAAACAAGGGTCGATGACACACAAGATATAAAAATGAAAATAAAAATCAAACTTCAGTAGAAAACACTCAAAAAACAAAACCTTAGAAGTAGAAAACAAATTACCTAGCAAGTTCAAGATCCTAAGCTTGGCGGCAGTGAATTCAAACTCTTCCTTAGTTACCACAGTCAAGTGATTATAGAGAGGGGTATAACAAACTATTAAATAAAATAAATGACAAACAAAATGCATTTAAAAGCTCCAAACAATCTTTTAAATCTTAGTACGCATGGCCATTAATGCCACTCAAAGTTCAAGATTTGGAAGATCTTTGCTCAGGTGATAGAATTTGTTGCCCTGACACGTGTTGGCATAAGATCATGTACTAGTGGAAAAAAGTGCCACTAATGCATGTAAAAAAAAACCATGTAAGAGTGGCACAAAAGGCTGACCTAACAAGTGAAAAATAAAAAATCATTAACACCCTAAAAATGATCAAAATTGACATTTTGATCAAATAAAGACTACAATGGGTTTCATGATTTTTGAGAAATCATGGTGAGGGAATGTTGTAAACTTTCCTAGGATGTCAAAAAACTTCACTTGAGGTCAAGAGAATCTTGTCTCGAATGATGAACTTAGAGTTTAGATTATGAAACAGATGATTTTCATATGGTTTGTCCATAAAATGAGTGTAGCTAATTTTGGGAACATGTTTTCACCATGAAAGGGCTAAGCCACCATCAAAATACCATACTTAGGTCATTATTAGCTATAAATAGATGTTGAGGTTATTTGTACAAACCATCTCCACCTCCTTATGAAAAATTAAGGTCTTGAAGTGTCATCAGTAGTTCCAAGATGCCTATTCCATTCCTACCATCATGTTTCATACTTAATCACTTCTTCAAAACTACTTTAGGCCTTCTTTATTTCCTTGTGACTTACAAAACTATGTTTTCATCTTTTAGGATTAGTTGTAGGTGTGTGAAAAAATTTTAAGTTGTGATTTGACTTCTCCTTTATCTTCTTATCTCTTTTAGATATTCAAACCATTTGAGACTCACTTTCTCCTTGAAAAAAATCAATAAATTCATCAAAAATACTTTCAACCTCACCTTGACTATTTAATTCATCTCCTTCTTCATCTACAACTATGTATATTGGTTGTAGGTGTTATTTTTCATCTCACTTAGGATTACAATGTCTTATTTGTCTATATGGATAATGAAATATTTATGAAGTCTATGGTTTACTTAAACCAATTGAAGACTTCATAAATACCTCAAAATCTTTCTTGTGCTTTCAATGTTTGACAAGTCTTCTATTGGTTGTAGATAGCACTAAGTGATTTTAGTGTCCTACAGATCGACTCGAGGGCTTAATAAAATCATCTTCCTCAACTAAAACATCTCTCTCCTTTTGTAAAATTATAGGCCTATGTGGGATATTAAAAAAATTTACTTCTAGACTCTATATATCAATGCAAAATTGTATAATAACACCCAAAAAAGGCTCAAACCTCTATTTTGATAGTTTTGAGAAATTGTCCTAAAATGTTATAATCTTAATCCAAGTCTTTTTTTGTGTATCTAGTTTCCTCAACATTCCTCAACATTTTTAAAAATTATTACCAAGCATGTTTAGACTCTTTAAACATCAAATAATTCTCAAACACACATTTCATGTTCCTCTAAGAAATGGCAGGCCGTGCAATTTTTGTAGATGACCATTTTGTGCATTTAATTACTCTCTTGGCTCTTAAATTGGTTCTTAAAGTTTTATTTGGAATTTAATATGAATAAAATACATATATTGGAAATAATACATCACTTTACTTCATTTTGGAACCATAACATAGAAGAAAACTACAGTAATTGAAATAAATGACTACAACTCCACTCCTTCACTCCTCCTTGTAAACTAAATTATTTGAGATATAAAATCCTTTTAAAATGTGAAACAAATAATTTAAAACATGATATAAAGGATTCAAAATAATTTGTAACCAATGTTATCAATCAAATTGTATGAACTTTCCATAACATGAGTAAAACCTCTAGGGTGCACAAATTAGTAAGCAAAAAAATATAGTCAAATTAATGAGGATGGTTCATAAATAACAAGACACCATTATTCAAACTAATTTTATTTAAATTAATCTATCTAATTTTAATTTCACCTCCCAAAGACATTTGACTTGGAATTTTTCTTGTTGACCGTACCTGGCACAAACCTATAGACTGGTTATGTGTGTCTAGAAGGGTGAAGAAGGAGAAAAATGGTTTTAGCTAATAAATGTAACTTATATAGAATTTAAAACATGTAAATAATCTTTATGAAGTTAAATAGATATTATATTATCTTCTCCCATGTGGTACACTCCCCCATGGGTCATAAAAGTGTGAAACTCTCCTTTTTTCTCAAGAAAACAAGCCTTTATTCTGAAAAAACTACAAATTTTAAATTATTATAGTTAATTAATACCTATTATTAAAGAATTTATATGACATCATCTTTTTTAATCTTCAAATTTACCAAAGAGTCTGTACAACCTTTTAAATTTTCTATTTATGACCCCAAAATGACTGAAAATGATAAATGGACTAAAACATTAGTTCACCAAGGCTAATACGATATGTAATAACATAAAAAACATATAATACATCCTATAATATAATATTATACCACAAAAAACACCTAAAACTCAATTTTTTATCTATAGGGATCCTAATTTGACCTACAAGGTCAAAATTGGTCAACAAATTGGTGACTCATAGGGGTAGTATGCATGTTATACTAACTAGACAAGTAGCCTTATCAGTCCATTGGGCTTAAAGAGTCATATAAATTCTAAAAAAAAGCAATGAGACCTTTGAACACTTGAAATATATGTTTTGATCAAGGCAAGACCACATGACAGCTATGCTTTGATCAAGGCCAGACCACTTGACTACCTCAACCACACAAAATAAAGGACACACATAAGCAAAGCAAACACACTAACAAGACACATACATGTTCTCAAATAACTTAGGAAAAATAGGAAGAAAACAACTATATAAAAATAACAACTAATCATATCTCCCTTTCTAGGATCAACAGGAAAGTTTCTTGTATCATCTTCTTCATTAGATGAATCATGGTGCCAAGTATGCTGCTTTTCAGATTGAACACTTGATATATCAAACCTACTTCTTAGCACCTCAATTTATATTCTCTAAAGTATACCATATTCAAATAGGTCACCAATGTAAAATTATTCCTCTTGGTCTTGTACAAATACATCATATTGCTGCCCACTCTTCAACTCATGATCAACTTTCATCTTCTTTATAGGAATGACTTCAAGAGGAATGGTCTCTTGTTTCTTGGAAGAATACGTTATATATAAAATTGTCTTTACTTCCAAATTCTGATTTAAACTTTTCTCTTGCTCACCTATGACATTTTGAACAATGTCATATTACTCACCATCACTTGTAATCAACTCTAAAGAAATTGTAGACCCCTTGAGAGACTCAAACTCATTTCTAAGGTTTTCAAACTACTACCAAAAGTCCTCATCATCTTTTTGATCAGAATCATGAATGGGAACAAAAATATAATATCTTTCATCCTCTTCATTATAATCCTAAAATACTTCATCCAAGATTTCCTCTTCAACACACGAAAGGCATTCTTCATCATCAACCAAATAAGAAGACTCCACACAAGGTCTCACCTTTTATTCAACACTTAGGACCTATTGACGGATCTCAAATTTTATCTCAACTATCATAATCTAATTTCAATTTTCAAGGGATACAATATCCTCCATCTCCTTCTCTTTCTTGGTGATGCCAAGATTAGGCATCTTGAAATCTAGTGACCTAGCCCATTGAGGTTGCCAAGGAGTTTCAATTTATTCAAGTAAGATTTATAAATTTTCCTCAACCAAATGATCCTCTTTAAGTTCCCATACCATAGGTACATTAATTAAAATGGTGATATGGTCAGGGCAAGATGAACTATTCAGTGGAGGTGGAACATAGGGCTCAAAATTAGATTGAGAATGCATTACATGGGGTTATTTTGGGAGCTCTTAAGGAAAGGGAGGTAGACCTTGGGATAATATAGCTTCATTATCTTCCTTCCAATTTAAAATAACTTCATTCACATCTGATTCAACTTGAGTAATCTCTTCAGGGAGGTTAGATGGGGTGTTTTTAGGCATAGGATCTTATTTTGGGTCTAAACCTTCCATCACACCTTGACCTACCAATTCCATCCTTGAATCTAACTCTTCAATTTTCTTGGATAGATTATATTGTAAAATTATCTCTTTAAGTTCAAAGGAATATTCATGAGGATTAGTAATATAAGAAGGCTGACATGGAACACAAGTGTTCTCTTAAGAAAGGGTGTGAGGGGCTTGCAAAGGATCTACTTCATTCTCAACTTCACACTCTTTATCAATGCTTCTATACTATTTCCTTCCCCATGATTCCACTATCTCACTCCAGCTTAGGATGTTAGGATTATAAATATTCTCTTGAGGTGGTGATGCAATTTGAGGAGTGGGTGAAGTTTTCAAGAAATTTGCAATCTCCTTAGGATTGGATTCTCCACCTTGTTTCCAACTTGGAATCTCATATCTAGAGGTCACTTCTTGAGGTGGGGATGTAATTAGAGAGGAAAATGAGGACTTATATTCCACTTATTTTATTGATGACATGGAATACTACATATGCATAAAAGCTAACTCAATCTACCTATTAAGATTAGCTTTTAAAATAAGGTTTCTCTTTTCAACTTTCTCTTCCAAATGAATGGGAAAAGGGTGAATTTGATAATATTGATTGGGATCATGAGTATGGGTCAAATAGGAATGATATAAATATTATGGAAGTGGATATTAATGCTGATAGGTTTGGTGAGGATGCCTTTCATGAATTCTTAGCCTATCCTCTAAGGCAGAAACTAAGCCACTCACATCTATCATCTTACTTGTGAGCCTTTACCAATTGGCTCTCTCAATAGGTACCCATTCTCTTTTGATCAACTCTATTACATCTATCACCTTATTAATAAGATGAATAGTAACCTCTTCATCACATCCCCTTATATTATCAAGATCTAACATGTACCTCTCATCGCCCAAAAGTGTTTTCTTGAAAGTGGAGATGGACTTATTAGAGAAGTGACTAAGTTGAATAGGAGCAAGATATGGGGAAGGCTGATTATAGGGATAATAAACTTCATGAATGGGATGATAAAATTCATTAATGGGCTGATAAGGGTCATATTTGAGCTGGTAAGAATCATAACAAGGTTGATATGGACTGATATAGGCTTGATATACCTCACCAGCTTATGTAAAATAAAACTTAACACCAAAGTAAACCATGGAACTCCACTAAAATAAAGAACACAAAGAGATATATTACTAACAATATTCAAAAGGAAACTTGGTTTTCTTGACCAATTGATGCATCTTCAATGTCATCATTGATGCTTTGATAGTTGCCTTTAAAGGCTGATTTTTGAAAGACAACACCAAAAATCTTTCAACTTCTTGGACCAAAAGTCCCACTGGGTATGCCAAAAACTATTATAATTTGTATTTTCACCCTTTTAGGATATTTTTAAGCACTCATAATCTAAGTGGCACAATTTAAACACCTCTAGGCTTGTGGGTAGCCTAAGGATGAGGTAAATCTCTAGATAAGGCTAACTCTCTTGATGTACCACTTTAAATCACTACTATACCTAAACTTTGGGGGGGGGGGGAGGGAGAGATAAAAATGAAAGAAAAATATCCTAAGGTAGGAGATACACCAAATTTACTGATAACTACAAACTAGTTTCATGTTACACATGAAACTAACAGGCTAACCAAACATACACTTCTTCAATCTGCATCTTCTCACACCAATGTTACATTATGAGGTTATGGATAAATGTTTAGGGTAGGAGGAATAGATAAGAGGCCTAAAGATTTAATAATGCATGATAATATTATATGGATGAACCATGAAATTTCAAAAGGAACAAGTGGCTCTCCAAGTCATGAAACTCTTGAAAAGTGACATGAAAGTTCTCATTCTGGCTAAAAAAACTACCTTTATGATTTAGACCTATTTGAACATACCAAAACTGATTACGGATGAGTTTTATTATTTTAATTAATAATAAGTCTTTCATTAATGCCTTTACATGCATTGGTTTCAATCTTGGTCATCTATAATCATCTAAGAATGAGCCATCATCATTTTTAGTTCAAAAGACTCTTCCTTCATGCACCCTACACACTTGGCCTCAAAAAACGCATAATTTTTCCATGAAAATACATTTGAGGGAGTTCATAACACCTTTAAATACCTTATATGGCCTTAGAGTCATTATTCACACCTTAAAATGATCTCACTTAAAGTTTTACACCCTTCTCACTAGTTTGGTCACTATGCTAGTTCTGACTAGCTGAGATGAAGCAACTAGTTTAGGCAATTAGGAGTTATTTAAAATAATTAAATTAAAATTTTGAGTTATCTCAAGTCATAATATTACCTCCAATGTTATTAAAATGTATTTAAATCTCCTACATCCTATACAATGCATAAAACTATCAAGAAAAGCCTATTTTACACTCCATCCATATAGTTTTGTATAACTAATACTAATAGGAAGTATAATTAGAGAGCCTTATATATACTCAAATTATAATTATAGGAAAACTATTCTATTATAGTATATTTATAGCTTCATCTTCCCAATCAAGTCACTAAAAAGGGTTTGCAAGGGTTTAGGCTTGGTTTCACTCTTAAGTATTGTTAATAATACCTGTACATTCAAATTAAAATAAAAATCCTTAATAATGATATTTAGGACCACTTATAACACATATAAACTCCTTTATCATCCATGCATAGCCTCATGAAATATGTGAGCATTTGAACCTCTCCTATCAAGCTCTTTTCCCCATTCCAATAGGCCTAAGTTGGTTTTTTTAGCCAAAATATAACTTAATTTGTGACCCCTATACATCCTAATAAATTTGAAACATATAAATTCATACTATAAACATATATAAATAGGTTATAATGATCATCTCAAGGTGGAAGTAAAGTTGTACCCCTAATTGGGCACTAAGCTTAACCATGTCTCATAGACTTGTTTACATCTTGAAGCCTAAAATGGATTATCATTGTTGTGTCTATAAAACAAGAGATATAACACCTATGAAATGACTATAAAAACATTTTTTGTTCCATTTTAACCCAATATTAAGGTTGGAAGTGTCATTATTCTACTATTTAGCTTTAGGCTAAAACTCTGCCCAAAGGGCCTGCTTGCAAACTTGATGGTCTAGATCACCCCATTGGGTTTATCCTCTTTTTTATATCTTTATATGATTTAACTAGGTGTTTTTTATCTTAATAATCCTTATTTAATGGTTTAAACAACTCCAAGTTTCCCCTGTCATTCCTATCAGTTTACACATAAGGGGAGTGCCCTCTGTCTAAGATAAAATAGAGGGCATTCCCATATTTCCTCAAATAATATTTATCATTTTATGATATTATCTAGTTTATAAGTATCTTCCATAGAAAAATTTATCCCTTGGTAATCTCCTATGACCTTCCAAAAGCATGAAAACTAAGGCAGACTGCTAGAAGAGTGACTATGTGCAATGTTTTTTGTTATGGACTATGTTTTGCACTTGGAAGGGTCTCTCCTTTGCTCCATATCTTATAATGGGAAATAAATAATAATATAATGATCATATTTTTAGGTATTCTGATATCCATTTATTTCTCCAATCTTCCACATGATCTTTACACTCTTGCCTACCCCAGATTGAGTGTATATTTGATTGTGTCCCTATAGAATACGAGCCCAACTATAGGTTACTTACATGGTTTCACCTCAAAAACAATGTTAAACCCCCCCCCCCCATTAATTACCTTTTAATACTTTTTTGATTTCTTTAATTCATTTAACTCATCCCTATACACTGTCAACACTCTTAATCACCCAAATTGCTAACTATCAGTCTCAATCAACACAGTCAACTATGTTAGGGAAGATGAAAACCTTGTAGGTGTAATTTTCCCTTGGTCATGATGTTTTAAGGTTAAACTTGAAGTGTTAAGGTCATATATCACCTTTATATAAATATTTTCACCATGAAAGGACTAAGACACCATCAAAATACCATACTTAGGTCATTGTCAATTGTAGATGGATGTTAAGGTTGTTTATACAGACTATCTCTACCTCCTTATGTGAAATTAAGGTCTTGAAGTATCATCAGTAGATCCATTATGCTTATTCCATTCCTAAGATCATGTTTCATACTTAATCACTTTTTCAAAACATGCTTTAGGACTTTTTTCTTTCCTTGTGACTTACAAGACTATGTTTTCCTCTTTTAGGCTTGGTTATAGGTGTACGTAATAGGTTTAGGATGTAATTTGACTTCTCCCTTATATTATTATCTCTTTGAGATATTAACACCATTTGAGACTCAATATATCCTTAAAAAATCAATAAATTCATCAAAAAGACTTTCAACCTCACCTTGATTGTTCAATGCATCTTCTTCTTCATCTACAACTATATATATTGGTTGTAGGTGTTATTTTTGGCCTCACTTAGGATTACAATGTATTTTTTGTCTATATGTAACATGAATTAATTATTAATTGGATGGTTTAATTAAACCAATTTAATACTTCATAAATACCTCAAAACCTTTCTTGTGTTTTCAATGTTTCACAAGTCTTCTATTGGTTGTACATAGCACTGAGTGATTTTAGTGTCCTGAAGAGAAAATTGTGGGCTTAATAAAACCATCTTCCTCAACTCAAACACCTCTCTCATTTTGAAATATTATAGGACTATGTGGTATATTTAAAAAAATGTACTTGAAGGCTCTAGAGATTAATACAACACTGTATAAGAAAACCCAAAAAAGGGCCTGGACCTCTATTTTGATAGTTTTGAGAAATTATCCTAAAATGATATAACCTTGTTCCAAGTCTATTTTTGTGTATCTAGTTTAATAAACCTTCCTAAAAATTCTTAAAAATTATGTCCAATCATGTTTAGACTCTACAAACATCAGATAATGCTCAAACACACATTACATGCTAGTCCACGAAATGGCATGCCATACAACTATTATAGATGACCATTGTGTGCATTTACTTACTCTCTTAGATCTTGAAGTGGTTCTTGAAGTCAGATTATTTATTTAATATTAATAACATACATATATGGTAAATAATACATCACTTCAGTTTATTTTGGAACCATAACATAAAAGAAAACTCCAACAATTGAAATAAATGACTGCAACTCCACTCCTTCACTCTTCCTTGTAAGATAATTTTTTTGAGATATCAAATCCTTTACAAATGTGAAAAAAATCATGGATAAAATGATATAAATTATTCAAAATTATATGGAACCAATATTAGCAATTGTATTATACATACTTTCCCAAACAAGAGCAAAACTTACAAAGTGAATAGATTAGCATACAAAAAAACACAATCAAATTAATGAGGATGGTTCATAAAGCACATGCCACCATTATTAAAAATCATGTTATGGAAAAATATATAATTTTAATATCATCTCCCAAAGGCATTTGACTTATAATTTCTTCTACTGATTGTACCATGCATAAACCTGTAGACTAGTTCTATGTGTCTAGAAGGGTGAAGAAGGAGCATAATGGTTTTAGCTCAAAATGGTACTTAAAAAGAATTTAAAATGTATAATTTATATTGAAAAATCTATAGAGACATTCTATGATATTCCCCATGTGTCGTACAAGTGCTAAACTCTCATTTTTTATTAAAAAACTACCCTTTATTTTGAAAAACCTAGCATTTTTTCAGTTATGATTATTGATTAATACCTATTAGGACACATGGGATGTGACATCATATTTTTTAATCTTAAACTTTACTAAAGAGGTCATATAATCTATTAAAGTTTCTATGTATGACCCTAAAATGACTTAAAATGATAAATGGACTAAAAGACTAATTGACCAAGGCTAATATGATATGGAATAACATCAAAAAACATATAATACATCCTATGACATAATATTATACCCAAAAAAACTTAAAACTCAAGTTTTTACCTATAGGGGTCCCCAATTTGACCTACAGGGTCAAATTTGGTCAACAATAAGGACACCATGAAGCATAATTATCCTTCCCAAGAAGGATCACTGGAGACAAAACAACTCTACTTATCTAGAGTAATAGTGTACACTCTTGATATGGAATTCAAAAAATAGTGAAAATGAGTCCAATAAAATGAGAGAAATCTATGCACAAGTGACAATTCATGCTCAAATAGACGTCAAGCTTTGATGATAAGGTATTCAAGAATACAAGAGCAATCTATGCACAAGTGAAAATACACACTTAAATAAACATCAAGCTCTACTAAAAATACATCTAGGAATACAACAACAATCTATGCAAGTAGTCACTAAATGGGCATAGATAATAGTTACAAAAACTGAATGCGTATATAAAAGAATGTAGGGCCCATACTAACTTCCTTGAGACAACCAATAAGCAGCCCCCCAAAATTTTGGCACTTTATAAAGTAGTGCATTTTACAATTAAAATTATCCTAATGCATTCTAAATTAAAAAATAAACACTTTTTCAAAAGATGGGACTTGATTTTGAGTTAATTTTTGCAAGATATTAACAATATGATTTCCCATAAATAGGCTTACTAACTAGAAACTTGCACTTAAAAATTAAAAAACATATCTTTGGGTAAGGTAAAATATGCCTTACAACCACCTATTGGAACCAAAATTTCACCACAAACTTAAAAATGTTAACTAAAGTGAAAAATTATATATTTGGTTACTTAAGAATGTGTGTAAGTGATTTAATTTCCTCTTTAAGCAAAAAATTATAGCTTATTACAAAATATAATGAGTGTACAAATATGTTAAGATGATATGAGGTAGATTATAGGTTATTTTACACCTAATAAGTGGTTGAGTAAGCATGTCAAGTTGTCTCTCATTTATCAGCATCTATGCTACTTATGCAAGTTTCAATGTTTGTTCTCTCTCATAAGAGCTTCACTTCTAACGCCAAACCCAACCTAGCATAGATCTTCACCAAATCAGATCTGGTTTATTTTGGAAGGTATTTTAAATCTATAGAATCATGTTGGATGTTTCTCAGACATCAAAAAATGTTGCAAGGAGAGAGAGTAGATTGAGTGAAAGAACAAAAAATAGAAAGAAAAAAAAAGCAAATTTCAATGCCTTGGTTCTCCCTTTCCAATGCCTATCTGTAGGTCTCCAACTTCTCCAGTGCCAAGATCAAAATTAGATAGAGAAATTACTAGGGAGGATAATTCAATATAGATTGTCTTGATCTTCCATGCTCTTGCAATATCACTTGGTGGTTTCCTCCTACACAATATAAAAACCAATGCTATCTCCCTCTAGTACTCATTCAATATTTCAATGCCAATGCAAATCTGATATGCGAAACATCAAGAAAAAATTCAAATATTCACTCCTTGAATGCTCAGATCTTCAATGCCATAAGTAACACCTGATCTTTCTCTTGTAATGCAACCTATATCTAAGCAATACACCAAACACCTCTAGAAAATAAGATGCCACTTATATATCTAGTTTTCTTTAGCACCAAGCTTAGATCTCTATTGTCTCTCTCTTCAACATAGAATCATTCAATGTCAAACCAAGATGAATAAGGATGAGTATGAGGTTAGCTTAAATATCTTAAATCAAGCTGAATAATTATGCCAAGAAAAAGAGAATGATGCTAAACTTAATGTCAAGATAAATGTTATAATGCCAAAATTGCCAAATGCCAAAATACAATATCCTACATGATTCCTCCCTATATATATACAATACTAAATCCTATAAAATGATAGATCTAAATAAAAATAAGAAAGACACCTAGTCTTTTCATTTCTCCAATTCCTTTTCTCCAAATTGAAATCTTAAACCAAAACATAGATCTATGAAAGATAAGTCAACACAAACATATGCAGGATCATCTACCATGAAATAACCTCTAAAACCATGGGCTTATAAGCAAAATCAAGTTGTTCAAACATTCAAACCCATGTATCCAACTCATAGATCAGAATATTTCTCTCAATAATTCTTATGATAATACAATATCAAATCTCATGATTTCATAAAAAATAATAGAAAATAACCAAACAACTAGACAATTATGAACATGAATTGATGTTATGATACCATAAAATATTTATACCCAAGATGACTAGATCAATGAGTGTATATGATGGAGTGATCTCATGAGTCGAGCAAGTGCACATCATAATGAAGCTACTAGTAAATGAAATCATGCATAGAATATTGCATAAAAATGAGAGAAAATAAAATACTCCATATCATCCTAAATTATGAATTACTTATATAAAGGGATAATTTCACAGCTCTTAAATCTTTCATAACTCAAAACTAAGTAGCTCAAACAATCCACAATATACTGCATTAGCTCTAGATTAACTACCTTATAAATATGAAGGGAGAGAGGTATATATAGGTTGGAGAGGGAAATATACCATACATTCTAGTGAATGTGAGACTAATATTTCCAAGTAACCCAAATGACCTCTAGAGCCCTAAGCAAGCTAGTACAACCATGTAGGCAAAACCTAGTGGGAAAAAAGCTTACACCAATAGTCAACTCTAATTGCTATAATAAATCTCTAAGAAATGTGTACTTTCCTATAGGGTCTAATCACACATCTAATAACTCAATCATACTCGGAAGTACCTAGGATGATTTACTACATTTTCCAATAGTTTTTATATCTATTTGAGACCATTCTGGTCTATTTTGAACAAGATCTTTCACCTCAGGTCATTGTTAGGGTTTTAGAGAGGGTTAACATTATTTATAGTGTTAAAAATCTTTAATAAAGGATTATCCCCATTCCTAAAAATAATGCTTATAATTTTTATCATGAATATCTTAGGTTCCCATGTAGAGGTTACATGTGCCAATGAACACCTGAAAGTCCTTCTTGGGTTGAGAACCCCTCATTTTGTGTATATGAGAGACCTCAAAACCACTTTTCATGCCTTATCTTGCAAATCATGACCTCAAAACTTTTTAACATGCTTGAAACAACATATCAAACCTCTTTCCATGCTCATATGATCTCACACATCTTTAAATCTGATCATGACCCCTCATTAGGCCACACTTTCTCTCTTTGCTCTTTAGAACTTGACCTATAAATCACATTAGGACTTGAAACTAACCTTCAAGCCTCTTTCCATGTTATCTCCAACTTACTTACATGCTCACACAACATATGACATTCTTAAACAATTTCAAACATCCTTCATATGCCTTTATAATATATCATGATGCCTCATTAGGCCAGGTAGGGACTAGAAATGGTCTAGTTATAGACTAGATCTATAGGTCCTACCCCTGTAAGATTACCTTGATATTATCATGAGTGATACAAAACATCATATACCTACTCATGTAACCTCATAAATAACCTTATGCTTTTGTGCATTCAATTCACCAAGCCACCATGCTCAAACCTTCTCATTAGGACTTCACATGACATCATTAGTGCCATGACTAGGCTTTTCAAGAACTTTGAAACTTTGAAAACTAACCCTAAAACACTCACTAATGCTTCTACACCTTGATCTTATGCCTTACATTCTTCTCAAATAATGTCATACTTTTGTACATACCTCTTCATGCTCACCATGTACATGCTCATGATATGACTGTGCTTGTTATGACTAAGCTTCTCAAGACACCTTATACTCAAAGACTAGTACTCAAACATGCTTACCTTAATGATGATATAAAACAAGAACATTCATCATATATTACTCTTACACCACTTCAAAAATGTTTACATTAGTAAATATAAGAATCATTAAGTTACCTTCAAATTCTCCCTCAATATAAAGACATTAGATTACCTTCTTGTCACATGGCTTCCTTGTCACAAATACAACACAAGCTTATGTCTCACAAACCATTCACCATGCATCATCACTAGATGTGCCTTCACATCAACCTTGACATCAAATGACATCAGCCTTGAAATTAATGACAATGCTTCTCAACAAACTCCCCTTTGTCATTGATGGTAAAACATTCTTTAATCTGATCACTCTCATCTCCCCCAATCTAGTCAATTTCTCTTCTTGAACTTTATCCCCTTTTGACATTAATTTTAAAGTGTCATACATAATTTAACTTATAGAACTACTCATTTTACCTTTTTGATAAGTATTTTCAAAAACTTTTCAAAAGAAATCAAAGCTACTAAGTTCCCCCTTTGTCTTCACAACTTGGGCCCACTAAAAGAATCAATAGAGTTCTCAAACTATCTATAATACAAGTCATTCTCAACTACCAACTTCTAGAAACATAAAACTATTTTTATTACCTCTTCTATGAATGTCAAAAACTACATTTGGAGCTTATGAATAACCTAAATATCTCCCCCTTAAACCAAACATCCACCATGATTTTTCTAACTTGAAGTATATCTCCAAGAAGCTTAATGGATTCACCCCTTTCATAATGAACTAGAACAACCCAAACTTAGGATATTCCTAGATCTCCATGCTCTCATAATATTGAATATCTTTTAGGATTTTGTTAGGCTTGATTTATACCTTAGGCTTGACCTTTTTAACATCTATGAAATTAACAATATGAAATGATAATGAACATTATTAAATTGATTTATCATTTGAAGTATGTTATACCATAGCAAACAATATACTTGATCTTGTAGAATTGATCCAAAACTCAAAATATTTGGTTAAAAAATAATTCAAGAAACAAGAACAACATAATTGTAATAATTCTATCTTTGAGAAAAGATGTTTTATTGATCAAATTTGTATATCCAAACATATGCCTATCTCTAAGAAGAGATGTCTAATTTCCATTTTAGGTTACATCTTCATTTATACATATTTTGAAGGTAGGAGGTGGATTTGTAAGGTCACCAATCTTAAGGGAGATTAAGTGGTTCGACTTTCATGATTTACAACAATACAAAATTTGAGAAATTACTATTTTTAGAAACTTACTATTTTTAGACTACACTACTAAAATTAAAATTTTGGGGCAATTTCATTTGTTTTTTAGGGGTCAAAACCCACCAAGTGGATCTCATGCCATCTCATGATTTTCCCCTCATTCTTAGCTTTTCAATGATTCAGATAGAGATTTAAATGGAGCTATGGTGCAAAAGTTATGGATCCTAAAAGTTCTACCACCAATTGGAGTATAACCATCACCCAAATTGTCACCTGAAATGTTAATCAGATCATTCCTCCATCCTTGAGAAGAAATTGTCCCCATTGCATTAGTATTTGTCATCAAGCGCGGCAGTTATGTTTTGATTTGATTCCCGATGCATACTTAGAATGGAATATGATTTATGGAGCTATGGAAGGCATAATTATTCACCATTTGTATCTAACCATTAGTCTATGGATGGAAGGATATGAACTTCTTCATCTTAGTATCTATTTGCTTTTATTGTTGTGTTATTTGTGTAGTCAGGGATACAACATTGACCCTTTTAGATTCATGTGGTTTAACCACCATAAGAATAAATTTTTTGGCACTAATCAAGTAGATAGATGTATAAGTTGGTACCTCTAGCACCCTATAGCACCATATTCCAAGAGTGAGGGTGATCCTTATATTTCTTGATTCATAGATGTTATTTAGATCATACATGAATGGCTAACCAAAGAGTACATCACAAACATCTAGATTGACCACATCATATAAGACCTTATCTTGGAAAGATTTTATTGCATATGAGAGAAGACATTAGTGGGTGACATGGAGGTTTCTCCTTGGAATCAACCATCCAATACTATATGGATTTGGGTGAGGCTTCATGGACAAGTTTAGGCTTTTCACAACATTAGTAGAGATTAAATTCTTTTAACTCCTACTATCAAGAATGAAATGTAGAGGCTTACCTTTCACCCATAACTTAGAGTGAAACAACCTTTCCTCATCATTTTTCCTCTCCTTATGGGTCCATGATGAATCAATGATGGCATCAAACTCAACATCTATAATCTCTTCTTCATCCTCTTTGACTGTAGAGTGTGTATGAGGTAGAGCAGTAGATGTTGAGGATTATGACACAGAAAGTAGGGACTTGATGGCTTGACATTCTTCTTTGGAGTGCATTCTATATTTGTGGTAATCACACCATTTCCTAGTCTTCCCTTCCTTTTAATTCTAATTTTGGCCTCGTGTTTGACCTTTTTTGTCACTTTTCCATTTTATAGGCTAACTCTTTATATCCATGCTTCCATGCGTCTTCTCAATCTTCACTATGAACTTGTACACCTCACTGAGGGTTTCCATATTGAAGAGTTCCATCTCCCCCTATATACCATTGTATTCCACCATGATATTTTAGAACCTTGTGTTTCTCACTTTCTTGTATGCCCAATCTCATAGATAGAGAATGAAAATGTCAGTGTAATCTCTAACAAACTATTCCTTACCTTGGTGAAGTTATTTCCACTCTATATACAAATAATCATATGCTCCAATAGGGTAGTATTCTTCCTATATAGCTTCTATGAAATCATCCCAAGTAGGTTCCACCTCAAGGCCAATATCAACTATACTGAACCACTTCTTGTACACTTCCCACCAATTTTTGACAGGCAATGATGCTTTCAAAAGAGCAAAAGTGATCTTATCTTTATCAATGAATTTATTTATATAAAAATAGGAAGATAATTGATCCAACCAATTTTCTATTACATCATCATTGATTTTGCCTTCAAATGTAGGGATATCAAAATTCACCTAAACCTTGTTAGGGCATTGAAAGGATGTGGGGGTGCAGATGAGGACCTAGAATTTCCCATCAAGATTTGTTGGATAATTTGGGTGAATTTTTGTATCATCTACACTTGTTTCTATTAGAGGGATTCATTCACCATTTCCTAGAAATACTAATATGTCTCAATGTTGTCTACCATTTTAGGTCATTTGGAGTAAATAGGTGGATAGTTTGGAAGCTCTATTTTTTTCCACCCAAGCTTCTTGTAGCCTAACCTTGTCTTCAGGATCATACACTCTCAAGACAAACCACTCTGATACCACTAATCTAAAACTCAGAATCTTTGGTTGAAAGATAATTCAAGAAACAAGAACAACATAATTGTAATAATGATATCTCTAAGAGTAGATGTTTTATTGATCAAATTTGTAGATCCAAACATATTCATATCTTTGAGAAGATATGCCTAATTTCCATTTCAGGTTACATCTTCATTTATACATATTTTTAAGGTAGGAGGAGGATTTGTAAGGTCACCAATATTAAGGGAGATTAAGTGATTCAAATTCCATGATTTACAACAATATAGAATTTGAGGAATTACTATTTTTAGAAACTTACTATTTCTAGACTACATTACTAAAATTAAAATTTTGGGGAAATTTCATTTTTTTTTTAGGGGTCAAAACCCACCAATCAGAGCTTGTGCCATCTCAAAAAGTTCCCCTCATTCTTATCTTTCCAATGGTTCAAATGGGGAGTCAAATGGAGCTATGGTGCAAAAGTTATGGCTCTCAAAAGTTCTACCACCAATTGGGGTAATACCATCACCCAAATTATTTTTTGAAATGGTGCTTGGATCAAGATTGATCATGACTCACATTTTCTATATTTGGTTTCCACACATTCATTTTCCTTCTTTCTTATACTCTAGGAGCTTCAAACCTCTTATTTTGACTTGATGACCTTCTTACTCTATTAGGGGAGAATATTGCAATGTGTCCCATAATATGACAACTGTAGTGAACAACCATATACATACCACTTGATTGATGTGAACTGTGAGTCTTTCCATGGTCCCATGAGTGCTCATTATTAGAGGGTCTTTTACACACTCTTTCTCTATGACCAAATTGACTACATATAAAATAGTAACCATTGAATGAATTATCATACCTCATAGCATTAGGCTATTTGACTGGTCTCTTTATGTTAGATTTCTTATCTTTAATAGCCTTCTACTTGACTTGAGTTGCCTCTTTTTGGTCTTATTTAAACCCAAGACCTATATTATCACTGTCAAACTTATAAATACTTAATATGTCATCTAGATCCTTAATGCTCTTTTTAGACTTCACAAAGGTCTTCACCTTTCCAAATTCTTGATCTAACTTATATTTCAAGGATTCCACTTCAGTTTCATACCTTGTGCATTCTTCTTCCTTAGCTTCTAGGCTATTAGTGACTTTCTCCATCTGTGCTTCAATCTTATTGATGATCTCATCATACTCCTTGGATGTATTACTCAATCTCTCCTCAAATAAACCAATCTTCTCTTAATAGTCCTTAACTAATTATCTTAGTTTGTGATTCTTTCTTATTTATAATTTTAACTCCTCTAGGGCACTTACTAATTCTACCACAAGGTTCACTTCATCTTCTTCTTCATTTGATTCTACATCAACCATAAGGCCTTTCCCATTTGATAAATCCTCATTTTCTAATTTTATGGCCATGAATAAGGTTTAATTATTATCATGTTCAAGTTCATTACTACCATCATCACTATCAAACGTAATTTAATCACTTACATCAGATGATTTATTATCTTGTTTGGGTATATAAGCTTCTCTTATTCTTGAATACCCTTTCCTACCTTCATAATTCCTAAAATATTTCTTATTTTTGTTCAGCTTGTAGATCTTATTTTCACCTTCATGATGTTCATCATGCTTTGTCTTACCCTTATTAGGAAACTTATATGCAAAGTGACCTATTTTCACTTGGATTTACACCCTTTGAGGAGATGTCTCAGCTCTCCTCATCTAAGTGAAACAATTAAAACACCTATAGGCTATGGGTAACCTATGAATGAGGTGAATCTCTAGATAGGGCTAGCTCCCTTGATGTACCACTTATAGACCACTACTACACCTAAGATTATGAGTTAAAATGGAGATAAAACTAAAATTAAACTATCCTAAAGGAGGTGATACACCAAGTTAGTTGATGAATACCAACCAACTGCATGTTACATATGAGAACAAAGGACTAACTAGACATACACTTCTCTAATTTGAATCTTCTCACATCAGTATTTCATTATGATACTATCATGAATGTTTAGGCTAGGAGGACTAGAAAAGATGTCTATAATGACACTATTGAATAGGATAACTCACTCAACCTTCACACTTCATAAAATAGTTCACATGGCATATAAGAAGAAGCTATAAATAGGTGAGAGAATGAGACAACAATGCTAAGGAAACCATAGTATCACTAAACAAGATCCATCATTCAAGTAAAAACACTATGAATATTCATATAATAGGTAAAATAAATATTATTTATTGATCTAATGGTATTAAAATGAGCAATTCTTCACCATACTTTGGTGGAACATAATTTAAAAAGGCCAAAATGGCTATTTTTTATAGAACTTGAGAGAGAGAGAGAGAGAGAGAGAGAGAGAGAGAGAGAGAGAGAGAGAGAGAGAGAGAGAGAGAGAGAGAGAGAGAGAGAGAGAGAGAGAGAGAAGAAAGATGTTTAAATGTCAAAATAATAATTTTAAATCTTATGATATGAGTTACATGTGCATGAAGAGGAGATGTGAAACTGATCATACAAATTTAGGAAGCACAAGTGTCACCCCGAGTCATGAAACTCTTGAAATGTGGTGTGAAATTCCCTTTGTTAGCTCAAAAAACTACCTTCATGATTTAACCCTATTTGAACATCCCAAAAATAAATAGGGATAGGTATAATGATTGTAATAAAATGGAATGGTTTCATACATTCTTCTCCATGCATTGTTCACATTCCTAGTCATCTAGAATCTTTTGGAAGTGAGCCATCACTGCTTGTAATCAAATAAACTCCTCTTTCACACACCTTGCACACTTGGCTTCAAATTTGGCTTTATTTTCCCATGTAAATATGTAAAATAGGTTTAAATAAATTTTTTAAGATAATAAATGGCCTTATAGGCATTAGGCATACCTTAAAATCAATCCACTTGAAGTTTTTCACCCTTCTCACTATTATGTTCACTATGCCAGTTTTGATTGGCTAAGAGGAAGTTATTGTTTGAGGCACCTAAGAGTTGTTATAAATTAATAAAATATCATACATAGTTATCTTAAGTCTCAATACTCCTCTCCATGTTATTTTCATCTTTATACTTCTTTTATAACATATAAAACACATAAAACTACCAAAAATACCCTATTTTATACTCCATTTATATAATTTTGTATAGCTTAGAGGGATGGGGAGGGGAAAAATAGAGTATTATATAAGTTTAAAATAATTTAATTTTCATTTCACCCCACTTAGATATCCATCTAACCTCATCTTCCTAATTGGGTCCTTATCCAAGGGTTTACAAGGGTTTTGACTCACTTCTACTCTAAAAGATTGTTCATTAAGGTTAAACATTAGAATTGAAAAAAAAATACACAAATGAAAATTTTTATACCTCCAAAAACCTCCCTAAAATACTTTAATCTCCATGTAAATCCTCATTAAATATGTGAGCATTTGAATTTACCTTATTGAGCTTGTTTATCCATTTCTTACAGATATGAGTTATCTTTAAGCAAAAAGTGGTATTTTCATGCCTTCCCCTACATCCCAATATCTTATACATGTATATTATGACCATAAACACATTACCAAATCAATTATAAATTTAATATCATTATAGAGTTGAATATTACCTCTCATTTGAACTCTAGTCCCAAACCTTGCCTAACAAGCATGTTTGCACCTTTGAGGGTTTAGACCTCCATGTTAGGTTTCATCCTTATGTGATACATCATATATGTTTTTCTATATTTAATCTAACCTTTTACACATTATTAAAATTTCCCATGTGTTTTTTTCTACCATTTCACTTTCCTTCCTCAAGAATGAAGGTTTTGCTCATAAGGGAGTGCCCTTTATCTATGACAAAATAAAGGGCACACCCCTATTTTCTTAGACAATTATGGCTATTGGAGGAGATTATATAATACATGAATTTTTTTTAACAATATTTATTTATTGGTTAGGTAATTTTATCCCCAAACTTCTTTAAATTCCAAGTCAGACCTTTAGAAGATAGACTATGCATGCAGGATTCTCATATGGACTATGTGTTGAATCATGAAGTCCTATCTCTATTTGTTTCTCATATGATAGGAGGATATTTTATGATATTAATTTCATGATGAAAATTTTCCAATTATTTCCATCACTTTAACATTCCCACATACTCCTCATAATTTGATTGGTCAGGATTGAGTGTGAACTTTGACTGTGTCATGTTCTTTGGCACCATACTTATAGGTGATGTTTGCTTAGTTGGACCTTGAAAACATTTATTGATCCTATTTTATACTTTCCAATATAATATCTTAGTATTTTTGACGTATTCACTCATGTTTTATGTATTATACAACATCAAAACCCAATCTATTGGTTCTCTACCCCTCATATTCAGCTACAATTGACTGTGTGGGGTCTTATAGGTAATGCTAAGGCTTGAAATATAGTATTATAACCATTTTAAATGATCCCTATCTCATATATTATAGTTTTTATGCCTTTAACCTAATTAGATAGATCAAGCATGAAGATATTTTTCATGCTTAAGTCCACTTTATGAATGGTGTAAGAGATAAAGTTTGTTGTAGGTGAATGTTCATAAAGGCAGGGACACTTATAGGTGTGTATGGGAAGCAAAAAATAGTATATCATTATTCTTAAGTGTATTTTATATCATAAATAATCCTTTAAACTATTTGGAAACATTAAACTATGGTGGCATAGTCTAGTTTGCAACTTTGGGTGAAAAGGGTCTCTTTTGGATCAAAATCCTATAGGTGATCACTACCTAAGTTTAGTGCATGAAAATGCATCTTTGATGTTCTCAAAAACCATCCTCTCTTATTAATATTCCATATAAATTTAGTATAGTCCTTGTACTATGTAGGGTCTATAAGGTTTAGTCATTTATATACCACAAATCTCTTAGCAACCTTGTAATATGACCCTGACCAAAAGCCCTGGACCTTTATTTTGCGCTTTTAGGGAAAAAAGCCCCAAATATTATCATCTCATGATTTATAGGTAGTATACACTTTAATATTCCAACTTATCCCTTCAAATAGGTATATCATGATCTCTACAATCACTAGGAATCTAAATAAGGGTTTAATTATTTTCTAACCTCTCCGTACAAGCATTCTCAGTCCTGTGTTAAGTTACCTGTAGGTGGTAATTTTAAAAATATAGATAGTAAATATGGTTTAGGAATTTTAAATGGGGTTTTATACCTTAAATTTATTCTTATAACTTTTTAAACTTTCAAAACATAACTATTTCCACATGGAAAACCTAAATTAAGGTCTAGAACTTCATTTTAGTATTTTGTCCTCCTGTAGGTGATAATGGAGTTGTAGATAGGGCAATAAACATGAAATATTCCATATACTCAAGAAATTTGCCTTCCATGTCAATTTATTTCTTCTCATGGTGTTGAAATGAGACCTCAAGATACTTCAAATGTCAAAACAAGATGTCACACCTCATTTTCAATATGACTTCCTCATTCATGGCACCTATAGGTGTAGTTCCATGGTGCAAAATGAGTAATGGTGATGGAGTGAATCATGTTATAGTCTTAATTATACAAATTAAAGGTCTCAAATTTATTTCTTTTTATATGAATTTGTGTTAAAAATTTTAATCCCTTCATCACAACTCCATGGACGTGTCTCAAAGCCTTGCAGAGTTCATCTAACTGACTATATACAACAGTCATATAGCAAATTGACTATATGATAGTTATGAATTCACCCTCATGGAGAATTTCTTGGATAATTAGCCTATAAAAAAAGGTAAAAAACTTTTTAAAAATGAATACAAACCATCACCATCCTTTAACACCATTACCAAGACATGAAGATATTGGAAGTGGTGGAAACCTACCTACTACACATAATGGGACCAATCTACAAACCTAAGGTGATTGGCTCTTCAAATAAAATACAAACTTGAAAAAAGGGCTGGATAAAAAGTGAGAGGAGATTACATGACCTCTAAAATAAATCCTAGTAGCTATATTGTATGAACTTATTCAAACCAAGGCAAAACCTATAGGGTACACAAATTAGTAAGAAAATTTGATAGTCTAATTTCTTTGGAATGGTTAATAAAGAAAAAACCATAATTATTATACAAAAAACTTAAAATTTAAGATGAATAAGTTTAGAAGACACCCCAAGATCATTTTTCCTAAGACCTATCCTACTAACCATACCAAGTACAAACCTGAGGGCCATTCTTGCTTGCCAAGCCTAGTGAAAGAAGAAAGAAGCAGTTTTATTCATTTCTTGAATCTTATGACTAAGTGACACTAATTAAGTGGAATTATCTTTAAGAGGCTATACAATTCTATACACCTCATTAAATGCTCATTCTTTCCAAGAAAACTACATTTTCTTCTTAAAAACCTACCATTTTTTAGTTATAAATAGTTAATTTAGACTTATTAGGACACATGGGATGTGAAATCACCTTTTTACACCTTAAAATTTCATAATGAGGCCATATAAATCATTTAATTCTCTATTTTGATCCCCAAAATAACTCAAAAAGACATAAATATTGAAAATAACCAATACCAAGGCTAATGTGGCATGAAATGACAAAAAATGACCTATAATACACCTTATGACATAATATTATACCCCTTAAAAAATATAAGGTTCAATTATTTACCTACAGGGGTCCCAATTTGACCTATAGTGTCCAATTTGGTCAACAAATTAGTGATCCATAAGGGTAACATGCCTATTATGCTAAGGATTAGTAGCATTATCAGTCCATTGGGATTAGGGAGTCATCTAGAGTTTGAAACACAAAAATAGTACTTTTACCATCGACAATAAGCTTTGATCAAGACAAGACCACTTTACTACGTCAACCACACAAAACAAAGGACACACACAAAATTAAGCAAATAAAAAAGACACACACACACATGTGCTCAAAGTAATTATGGAAATTAGAAAACAAAACCACTATGTAAAAATAATAATTAAGCATACCTCCCTTTCCAAGATCAAAAGGAAATTTCGTTACATCTCCTTCGTCATGAGATGAATCATAGTGCCAAGCATGTTGCTCTTTGGATTAGATGCTTGATAGATTAAACCTATTCCTTAGAACTTCACTTGCTATGCTCTCAAGTATCCAATCTTAAAATAGGTCTCCAATGTAAATGTATTACTATTGGCCTTGTAAACATACCTAATTCTTTTTCCCACTCTTCATCTCATGATCAACTTGTATCTCTTTGGTAGGCATGGCTTTAAGAGGAGTAGTTTCTTGTTCCTTGGAAGATTGAGGCCAATAAAAGCTTTCTCAATCCTTAAGAAGTTGATGTGTTTCTCCCAACTAGTTTAGATAATGATAACCCATTTTTATGGATTAAAAAATTTCATCATGAGATTCATATTCCTATTGAAGGGACAAGCTTTAAAAGTTACTTCTTTGCATACCCACTTGAGTCTCAAGGCTACCTTCTCCATTTTTAACTAGATCATAGCCTCCTTGAAAAGGAGTATAACTTGATCCAATGATTTCAAACAAATCATCCAAAGGCTGATTAGATACATTTTCTTACTCATCTATGATATCTTGGATGGTGATGGGAGAACCAATGATGATTTCTTCTTCTTTGGCTAAAGGAAAACATTATTCCATATCAACCCAATCAGAATTTTCCACACAAGAAATCACCTCTTCTTCAACATTTAGGACCTCTTGAGGGATATAAATTTATATCTCAATTTTCATAACATGACTTTATTCTCAAGGGCTACAAGATCCTTAGTTTCTTTCTCCTTCTTGGTGATGCCAATGCTAGGTATTTTGTAATCATGTGACTTAGTCTAATGAGGTTGCCAAGGAGCTATGTTTTCTTAAATAAATAGTTCTAAATTCTTATCAACAAAATTCTCCTCTTTAGTTTCCCACACCATATGTACATCAATAAAAATGGTGATAGGGTGAGGAAAATATGAACTAGTTGGTGGAGGTGGAACATAGAACTCAATATTAGATTGAGAATGAATTGTAGGGGGTCCTTTTGGGAGTTCTAGAGGAAGGAGAGGAAGACCTTAGGATAAAATAGCTTGATTTTCTTCCTTCCATTTTAAAATCACTTCATTTAAATTTTATTGAGATTTATCACTCTCTTGAGGAAGGTTAGATGGGGTATGTTTAGGCATAGGATCTTTTTTTGGTTCTAAACCTTCCATCACACCTTGACTCAACAATTTATTTCTTGAATCTAACTCTTAAATTTGCTTGAATAGGTTCTCTTAGAAAATTATCTCTTGAATTTGATATCAATCATCATGAGGATAAGGAGTAAAATATGGATGACATGGAAGACAAGAGGTCTCTTGAGGAAGGGTGGGAGGGACTTACATATGATCAAGTTCTTTCTCAACTTCACACTATTTATCTAGGATTTTATCCTCTTTATTTCCCCATAATTCCACTACATTATTTTATCATAGGATGTTAGGATTAGGATTATCTTCTTGAGGTATTTATTTAATTTTAGGAGTGGATAAAGTGTTCAATAAACTTGGGATCTCCCTAGGCTTAGATTCTCCACCTTGTCTCCAACTTGGAATTTCATATCTAGAGATCTCTTCTTGAGGTGGGGATGTAATCAGAGAGGGAAATAAAGGCTTATATTCCACTTCATTTGATAATTATGTGGACTATTTCATCTTCTTATTGGCCAAATAAATCTACCTTTCAATATTTGCTTCAAAAACAAGGTTTATCTTTCCTACTCTCTCTTCAAACTGATTAGGAAAAGGATGACTTTGATAAGCTTGATTGGGCTCATGAGTAGGGGTCAAGTAGGACTGATATAAATATTGGGGATGTGGATATTAGGGCTGATATACTTAGTGAGGCTACTCATCATGAATTCTTAGACTATATTTTAAAGATGCAATCAAGCCACCCACATCTAGTATCTCACTTGTGAGCCTTTGCCAATTGGCTCTCTCAATAGGTTTCCACTCTTTCTTAACCAACTCTAATGCATATCTCACCTTATGAATGATATGACTAAGAACATCTTGAGCATTTCCAATTAGATTTTCAAGCTCTATAATGTACTTCTGATATCCCAAGAGAGTTTGCTTGAAATTTAAAATAGAGTGACTTGAGAAGTGACTAGGTTGACTAGGAGGAGAAATATGTTGAGAAGGATAGTTATAGGACTAATAAAACTCATTAAAAGGCTGATAAGGATCATATTGGAGCTAGTAATAATAATATTAGAACTGGTAAGGATCATGACAAGGCTGATAGAGGATGCTATAAGCTTGAGATACCTCATCAACTTGTGTAAAACAATACTCAACACCAAAATTAGCCATGAAAATTCATTGGGAAGAAATAACACAAATAAAAATATTACCAAAAAAATTCAAAAGGAAATCCTAGGCTTCTTGACTAGCTTATGTAACTTTGGAGTCGTCATTGATTCTTGGATAGATGTCTCCAAAGGCTAATGTGTTGAAAGACAACACAAAAAATTAATCAACTTATTGGATAATGAGTCTCACCAAGCATGCCAAAAATTATTCACTTATATTTTCACCATTTGAGGAGATGACTCATATCTCCTCATCTAAATGGCATAATTGAGACACCTCTAGGTTTTGGGTAGCCTAAGAATGAGGTGAATCTCTAAATAGGGCTAGCTCCCTTGATGTACCACTTGTAGACCACTAATACACCTAATATTTTGAGGGAAAAGGAAGATAAAACTTAAATTAAACTATCCTAAAGGAGGTGATACACTAAATTATTTGATGACTACCAACCAGCTACATGTTACACATGAGAACAAAGGACTAACTAGACATACACTTCTATAATTTGAATCTTCTCACATTAGTATTTCATTGTGAATTTAATGTGAATGTTTAGGCTAGGAGGAATATAAAATAGGTCTAAAATGACACTATTTAATAGGATAACTCACTCAACCTTGACCATTCATAGAACACTTCACATGACCTGCAAGAAGAAGCTACAAATAGGTGAGAGAATGAGACAAAAAATGCTAAGAAAACCATATTCATCACTAAGAAAGATCTATATTTAAATTAAACACACTATTAATAGTAATATAATAAGTAAAATAAGTATTATTTATTTATCTAATGGTATAAAAATGATCAAGGATTCAACATACTCAGGTGGAGCATAATTTACAAAGGCCAAAATGGCTAGTTATTATAGAATTTGAGAGAGAGAGAGGAGAACAAAGAAGTCTGAAGGTCACAATGACACTTTTAAAGATTATAAAATGAGTTACATGTGCATGAGTAGGGGATGTGAAATTTATCATGTAAATTCAAGAAGCACAAATGTCATCCCAAGTCATGAAACTATTGAAATGTAGCATGAAATTCCCTTTATTGGCTTTAAAAACTACCTTCATGATTTAGCCCTATTTGAACATCCAAAAACTAACTCATAAAAAGTATAATTATTTGAATAATATTTAATGGTTTAAAACATACTTCTCCATGCATTGGTTTCATTCCTAGTCATTTAGAATCTTCTAGAAGTGAGCCATCACTGCCTGCAATCAAAGAAACTCTTCTTTCACAAACCTTACACACTTGTATTCAAATTTGGATTTAGTTTTCCATGTAAATACATAAAATGGGGTGAAATTCATGTTTCAATACCATACATTTCCTTATATGAATTAGGCACACCTTAAAATCAAACCACTTGAAGTTTTTCACCCTTCTCACTATCATGTTCTCTATGCCAATTTTGATTGGCTAAGAGGAATTTGTTTATTGAGGCACATAGGAGATTTTATGAAGAAATAAATTATCATGGGAGTTATATTAATTATAAATATTCCCCTCAATGTTATTTTCATCTTTAGACTCCTTTTAGAACCTCTAAACCACATAAAACTACCAAAAATACCCTATTTTATACTCTATTTGTATAATTTTGTATAGTCTAAAAGGATGGGGAGGGGAATAAGAGATTATTATAAAATTTTAAAATAATTTAATTGTCATTATACCCCACTTGGATATCCATCCAACCTCATCTTCCTAACTGGGTCCTTATCTAAGGGTTTGTAAGGGTTTTGAGTCACTTCTACTCTTAAAGATTATTCATAAAGGTTAGATGTTGGAATTGAAAAAAAATTCCAAAAATTAAAATTTTAAGACCTCCATAAACTCCTTTAATCTCCATGAAAATACTCATGAAATGTGTGAGCATTTGAAGTTACCTTATCGAGCTTGTTTCTCCATTTCTTATAGGCTTGAGTTATCTTTAAGCAAAAAGTGGTTATTTCATGGCTTCCCCTATATCACAATAGATTATATATGTATATTATTACCATATAAAAAATCTTAAATTTAATATATATCTCATTTCATGCTATAGTTAAAGTTGACCTCTCATTTGAACTCTAGTCCTAAACCTTGCTTAACATGCATGTTTGCACCTTTGAGGGTTTAGACCTTCCTATTAGGTTTCATCCTTCTTTTATATGTCTTCCATGTTGGTGTATATGTAATATAACATTTAACACCTTCTTAAAATGTCCCATGTACTTTTTTTCCACCATTTCACCTTCCTTCCTCAAGAATGCAAGTTTTGCTCATAAGGGAGTGCCCTCTGTCTGAGATAAAATAGAGGGCACTCCCCTATTTTATTAGAGAATGATGAATATTAGATGATATTTTACAATCCATGAAAATTTTATGTACCATTTTTTAGTTATTTTTTAGGTCATTTGACCCCTAAACTTATTCAAATTTGAAGGCAAACATTTAAAAGATAGACTATGCATGCAAGATTCTCACATGGATTATGTGTTGAATCATGAGGTCCTCTCTCTATTTATTTTTCATATGATATGAAGATATTTTAGGTTATGAAAATCATTATTAATATGTTCCAAGTATTTCCATCACTTCAACCTTCCCAAATACTCCCCATACTTTGACTGGTGAGGATTGAGTGTGACCTCTGACTGTGTCTTGTTGTTTGGCACCATACAAGTAGGTGATGTTTTTTTAGTTGTACCTTGAAAACGTTTCGTGAGACTTTTTGATACTTTACAAGATCATATATTAGTTTTTTTGACCTATTAACTCATTTTTTATAGGTTAGACCACATCAAAATCTAATCTATTGGTTCTCTAAACCTCACAGTCAACTATAATTGACTATGTGGGGTCCTTTAGGTGATGTTGAGGCTTGAAATATAGTATTATAACCATTTTTAATGATCCCTATCTCATAAATTATCTTTTATATTCCTTTCACTTGATGAGATATCTTAATCATGAAGATATATTCCATGCTTAAGTCCACTTCATGAATGGTGTAAGTGCTAAATTCTATTGTAGGTGAATGTCCATAAAGGTAGGGACACTTTTAGGTGTGTATGGGAAGAGAAAAACAATATATCATGCTCATTAAGTGTATTTTATATCATAACTAATCCTTTAAACTATTTTTAAACATTCAAATATGGTGGCATAGTCTAATTTATAACTTTGGGTGAAAAAATGTCTCTTTTGGATCAAAATCTTGTAGGTGATCACTACCTTAGTGCATGAAAATTAATCTTTGAGGTTCTCAACGACCATCATCCCTTAGTCATCTACCCTATAAATTATTTATATTCCTTTTCATATGTAGGGGCTATAAGGTTTAGTAATTTAGATACCCCAAAGCTCTTATAAACCTTGTAATATGACGACCAAAATCCCTAGACCTCTATTTTATGTTTTTAGGAAAAGAAGCCCTAAATACTATCATCTCATGATTTGAAGGTAGTCTCCACTTCAATATTCCAAATTATCCCTTAAAATATTTCTATCATGATCTCTACAATCACTAGGACTCTAATGAAGGGTTTCATTATGTTCTAACCTCTTCATACAAGCATTCTCAATCCTCTGTTATGCCACTTGTAGGTGGTTATTCTAAAAATATAGATATTAAATATGGTTTTGGTAGTGTAAATGGGGTTGAATACCCTAAATATATTCCTATACCTTTTTAAACTTTCAAAATATAACTCTTTCCTCATGGAAAACTTGAATTAAGGTCTATAACTTCATTTTAGTATTTTGTCCTCTTGTAGGTGCTAATGGAGTTGTAGGTAGGGAAATAAGCATGAAATATTCCATATACTCAATAAATATGCCTTACATTTCAATTTATTTCTTCTCATGTTGTTTATATGAGACCTCAAGATGATTTAATGCTCAAAATAAGCTGTCACACCTCCTTTTTAATGTGACTTCCTCTTTCATGGCACCTGTAGGTGTAGTTCCATGGTGCAGACTGGGTAATGGTGATAGAGTGATTAGTTTTATAGTCTTCATTATTCCAATGAAAGTTCTCAATTTTTTTTATTTTTCTATTAATGTGTTTTAATAATTTTAATCCCTCCATCAAAACTCCATGGACATGTCTCAGAGCCTTACACAGTTCATCTAACTAAATGTATATGACAGTCATATAGCATATTGATTATATGCTAGTTATGATTAGACCCTCATGGAGAAATGATTGGATAATGAGCCTATAAATTAATTTAAATAACATTTGAAACATGAATACAAACCATCACCATACTTTAACACCATTACCAAGACATGAAAATGTTAGAAGTGGTGGAAACCTGCCTACTACATAGAATGGGACCAGTCTACAAATTAGAGGTGATTGGATCTTCAAATCAACTCAAAAATTGAAAAAAGGTATGGGGAAAATGTGAGAGGAGAGTAAAATACCTATATAATCAATCCAATTATATGGATTATATATACTTATTTAAACTAAGGCAAAACCTATAGGGTGCACATACTAACAAGTAAATTAGATAGTCTAACTTCTTAGGAATGGTTTATAAAGCACAAACAACCATTCCTATACAAAAAAACATAAAATAGAATTTTATTTAGTGTATAAGACACCCCTAAGAGCATTTTTATTTAAATCTCTCTTGTTGACCATACCAAGTACAAACCTAAGGGCCATTCTTGCTTGATAAGCCTAGTGAAAGAAGACTAAAGCAATTTTCTACATTTCTTGAAGCTTATGATAAAAATGATCACTAGATCAAGTGTTTGGAAGACCAAGAGACACTACTAAATTTTCCTCAACTATAATAGGCCATAAAATTTTTTACGCCTCATTAAATACTCATTTTTTCTAAGAAAAAATCATTTTCTTCTAAACAACCTACCACTTTTAGTTACAAATAGTTAATTTAGACTTATTAGGACACATGGGATGTGTCATCACCTTTTTACGCCTTCAAATTTACAATTTGGGTTTTAAAACTCATTTAATTCTCTATTTTTACCCCCAAAATGACTTAAAAAGACATCAATATTGAAAATTACCAAGACCAAGGCTAATGTGGCATGTAATGACATCAAATGACCTATAATACACCTTATGAAATAATACTAGACCTCTTAAAACATGTAAGGTTTAGGTTTTTACCTGTATGGGTCCCAATTTGACTTTTAGGGTCAAATTTGGTCAACATGACCAATCTTACCATAGTTGAAACATTTGAAGGGAAACTTTCCCTTGTACTTACTAGATCGAAACCTATATTTCCTAGAAAACATAGATATGAATTCATCATCATCAACATCTGAATATACCTCATTCTTAACCTTCTTATATTTTGACTTATTCTCAACTTTGAAAGCTAATTCCTTTTTGGGAGGTCTTCTTTCATTTGTTATCATCTCATAGGTAATCAAGATGCCATGAAGCCAATCTACTTCAAGCTTGTCCAAATATTTCATCTCTTCTACTACAGACACCTTAGAATCAAACTTAGGGGTTAGTGATCTCAATAAATTATGAACAACTATATATTTTTTCACTTCTTCTCCTAATCCTATATTGGCATTGACAACTTCATCAACCTTCAATAGGTAAGATGTAATTGTTTCATCTTCATTCATATTCAGACTTTCAAACTGTCTCAAGTGGGTCTACAACTATGCCATATTCACCTTGGTGTTTCCTTCATATATAATCTTAAATTTTTCCCATGTTTTTTTTTTACATATTTCATCACCTTCACAAGATTTGCCTCTAATAGGCCACAACGATTGGCATTCATTGCCTTGGAGTTATTTTCACTAACCTTCTTACCTACTACATCAATTGGTGGAATAGGAGGAGCACTATAATCATCCATAATTGAATACCAAATATCATGACCTTGAGACATTAAATATATATTCATCCTAATTTTACAAAAGGCATAATTAGATCCATTTAATAATGAAGCTTTACTGGTAGAGAAACCACCATAAGCTTGTTGACTACCCATCCTTGCTTTTAGGATCTCCTTTAGGCTTTTAGACCTACTTTAAAGGACCAGGATTTGATACCAAATCTTAGAAAAAAATTACTAAGAGGGGGGTGAATCAGTCTTCAAAAAATTACTTATTAATTCCAATTAAGAAAACATAAACCATTTAAACAAACATATAGATATAGAAAACGTAAACAACTATCTACATAAGCATGAAGCACAAGAACACATCACATATGTGGAAAACCCTCAAAGGGAAAAAAAACCATTGATATATGAAAATGGACTATATTCCTATAAGACAAACACAAAATTTAGTGAAGCACCCACTTCACATGGAGCACCATCCCCAACTAGCTAAACACCAATTCAACTAGGCTTTATTAGGCCTCAACTTGTAAGGAGGCACCGACACCCTAGATGATGTAGCATCAACTCAACCATCTAATTACATTGATTACATTCAAGACACCTTGTTTCTTAACCAATTGGTGATGACCACTTCTTTAGCTTTTCACACTTTTATCCCTCTCAAATTTACTTATAGGTATTTTTACTCAATTAGGTCTCTTAAAGACTAATTAGGCCATATGACCTTGATCCTCATACACATAACCTCTATCAAATCTTCATAATTGATATTATACACTCATTTAATTTTATACAAGACATTATACTCACCAATGTAATATTTTATTCACTTTCTCTCTGCTTACTTCAATAGGCCTAAAACAACCTTGTATTTATACAAGTATCTTATTCATATCCTTCTTGGTCGACCAAACACCCTTACCCTCTTAGGTCAGCCATAGAATAGATATTGGGAAATATAATATACATGAATCAAACATGATTTTATTCCCTTTAGGTCTGATTTACCTCAATTAGTCCACATTTAATCTTTAGGTCTCATGGAGACCTAATTCAATTAGGTCTACTTTAGGACACACTACACTTTGCCTTCTTTGGAACACTTTCAAACTCCAAAACTGACAAGAACATATCATAAAACTTGTATGACCATTTCCAAAGATTCATAATGTATTTGGATGATCTTATGATATCATTAGATCATTTTTAGATAGAATAATAATATGGTCAAATGGAAATATTGATCTTGTAGTCCAATCTCATGAACTCACTATACACAAACCTCACTGAGCTAAACAAGTCAACTTGTTAGCAGCATTTTCATCATATCCACTAACATTAAAAATTATATATAATATGAACATGTCTTAATAGTATTCAATAATGTATCCATGTAATTTTATTCATCCCTATTCTATGATAACACATCCTTCAACATCTTCTCACTACTACCTAGGTTTCTCACTATTTTCACCATTGGGTTTGTTAGTGATTGGTCAACTTGGATGACTAGTTTATCACCCCTAAGGGATAAAACCTATCTAAAAAACATCATGGACACAAAATAAAATTCTAAAACTTTATTCTCCATTAATTTAGTAACTTTTACTTGGTCAACTCTGACTACTATAACAAATCTCTGAGAAATATGCACTTCCCTATAAGGTCTACTCACACACCTAACAACTCAATCATACCTAGAGGTACCAGGGAGAGTTTACTATATTTTAAAATATTTTTTATATCTATTTCAGACCATTATGGTCTATTTTTAATAATATATTTCACATCAAGTTATTATTAGGGTTTTAAAGAGGGTTTTCACTTTAAAATCACATTAGGCCTTGAAACTAACCTCCATGCCTCTTTCCATATGATCTCCACCTTAATTACATGCTCAAATAACATATAAAATGCTAAAAAAAGTCAAACATCATTCATTTGCCTTGACAATAGATCATGATGCCTCATTAGGCTAGGCATGGTCCGCAAATGGTCTTGTTATAGAATAGATCTATAGGTCCCACCCCTATAAGGTCACCTTGAGATTCTCATGAGTGATCCAACACCTCATATTCCTACTCAAGTAACCTCATACATCCAATTATTCCTTTTTTCATTCATTTCACCAAGCTACCATGCTCAAACCTTCTCACTAGGACTTTGCATACCATTATTAGTACAATGACTAGGATTTTCAAGCACTTTGAAACTTTGATAACTAACATTGAAAAACTCCTTGATGCTTCTACACATTGATATCATGTCTTACATACTCATCCAATAATGTCATAATTATGTACATACCTCTTCATTCTCACCATGCACATGATCATGATATGGCTATGCTTGTTATGACTAGGATTCTTAAGATACCTTGTACTAAAAAACTAGTACTCAAACATGCTTACCTCAATTTTGATATCAAAAAAGAACATTCATCATATATTAATCTTACACCACTACAATAACCCTAATAAAATTCAATAGAATAATCATTAGGTTTCCCTCAAAATATCTATCAATAGAAAGACATTAGGTTGCCTTCTTATCACATGGATTCTTTGTCACATAAATCACACAAGCTTATGTCTCACATATCATTCACCATGAATATTCACCAAATACATCTTTAAATAAATTAAATAAACCTTGACATCAAATTACATAAACCTTGAAATTAGTGACATCATTTCTCAACAAACTCCCACTTTTTCATTGATTGAAAAAAATTCTTCAATCTGATCACTCTCATATACCCCAATCTGGTCACTTTCCCTTCTTGAACCTTTTCCCCATTCAAAATTAATGACAAAGGGTCATACATACTATATCTTATAGAACCACTCATTCTCCCTTTTTGAAAACTATTATCAAAAACTTTTAAAAGGAACTCAGAGCTACTAAGCTCCTACTTTGTCTTCACAACTTGGGATCACCAAAAGAATCAATGGAGTTATCAAACCATCTATAATACAATTCATGCTCAACTACCAACTACTAGAAACATATAACTTACTTTGATTACCTCTTTTATGCTTTTCAACAATTGCATTTGGAGCTTATGAATAACCTAAATAGTTCCCCCTCAAAGCAAGCATCCACCATACTTTTACTAACTTGAAGTGTGTCTCTATGAAGCCTAATGTAGTCACCCCTTTCATAGAAACCAAACTCAATAGATTCCTATATTTCCATGCTCTCACAAGATTGAACATATTTTAGGATTCTATTAGGATTGGTTTATACCTTAGGCTTGACCTTTTCATCATCCATGAGATCAATAATTTGAGTTGATAATGAACATTCCTTAATTAATTTCTCATCTGAAGTATGTTCTACCATAAAAAACAATCCACTTGATCTTGTAGACTGATCATGACTCACCTTTTCTATCTTTAATTTCCACACATTCATTTTCCTTCTCTTTTTCATGCTATGAGCTTCAAACCTCTTGTTTTGACTTGATGACTTTCTTACTCTATCAAGGTAGAATTTTTTAATGTGTCCCACACTATGACAACTATAGAAAACAACCTTATACATATCAATTGACTGATTTGAACTATGAATCCTTCCATAGTCCCATGAGTACTCATTTTTGGAGAGTCTTCTACACTCTCTTACTCTATGACCAAACTAATTACATAAAAAATAGTAACCATTAAATGAATTATCATACCTCATATAATTAAGATGTATGATTGGTCTCTTTATGTTGAATTTCTTGTCTTCAATAACCTTCTCCTTTACTTAAGTTGCCTCTTTTTGGTCCTCTTTAAAACCAAGACCTATCTTATCACTTTTAGACTTATGACTACTCAAGATGTCATCTAGAGCTTTAGGTTTCTTTTCAAACTTCACAAAGGTCTTCACCATGATAGATTCTTGATCCAAATAAACTTTCAAGGTTTCCACTTTAGTTTCATACATGGTGTTTTCTTCCTATTTAGATTTTAAGCTAGTAATGACTATCTCCATCTATGCTTCAATCTAATTGATGATATCATCATAATCCTTAGATTTGTTACTCAATCTCTCCTCAAAAAAAACAATCTACTCTTCATATTCCTTAACAAATGATATTAGTTTGTGATTCTTTATTCTTTGGTATTTCAACTCCTCTAGGGCACTTATCATTTCTACCTAAGGTTCACTTCAAATTCTTCGTCATCTAATTCTAAATTAACCATAAGGCCTTTCCCATTTGAGAAACCCTCATTGTATAATTATATGGCCATAAATAAGGTTTAATTATTGTCATGTTTAGGTTCATTACTACCATTATCACTATCAAATGTAATTGAGTCACTTACATCAAATGAGTTAATATCTTCTTTGGTATAGAAACTTCTCTTTTTATTGAATGGCCCTTTCTTACCTTCATACTTATTGAAATATTCATTGTTTTTGTCAAGCTTGTAGATATTTTTTTCATCTCCATGATGTTCATCATGTTCTTCATCATGCTCAGTCCTACCTTTGTTAATACACTTATATGCAAAGTGAACAATCTTACCATAGTTTAAACATTTAAAATACAGCTTTCCCTTGTACTTACCAGATCCAAACCTCAATTTCTTAGAAAATATACCTATGATTTCATCATCATCAACATTTTAATATACCTCATCCTTTAACTTCTTGTATTTTTAATTCTTATCAACTTTTAAAGATGTTTCCTTCTTTGGAGGTCTTCTTTAATTTGTTCTCATCTCATAGGTAGTCAAGATGCCATGAAGCCCATCTTTTTTAATTTTGTGAAAATATTGAATCTCTTCTACTGCAGACACCTTATAATAAAACTTAGGATTTATTGATCTTAATACCTTCTAAACAATTTTATATTCTTTCACTTCTTCTCCTAATCTTATAATGAAATTGACAACTTCATCAACCTTTAATAGGTAAGATGCAATTATTTCATCTTCATTCATCTTCAAAATTTCAAACTTTCTTAGGTAGGTCTATAAATTAGCCATATTCACCTTGGTGTATCCTTCATATATAGTATTCAATTTGTCCCATATCTCTTTGGATGATACATAGTGCATCAACTTCACAAGCTCTACCTTTGATAGGCCACAAATAATGCCATTCATTACCTTTTAATTATTTTCACTAGCCTTCTTACCTACTACATCAATTGGTGGAATAGGAGGATCACTATAGTCATCCACAACTAACTACCAAATATTATGACCTTAAGACATCAAATATATATTCATATTGATGTTCTAAAAGGCATAATATATTAATTTAATAATGAATCCTTACTAGTAGATAAACCACCTTGAGCTTACTGACTAATCATCCTTACTTTTAAGATCTTATTTAAGCTTTTAGACCTACTTTAAAGGACCAAGATTTGATACCAAATGTTATAATCAAAATTATTGAGAGGGGGGTGAATAATTCTTTAAAAATTTACTTATAAATTCCACTTAATAAAACATAAACTATTTAAACAAGCATATAGATCTAGTAAGCATAAATAACTATCCACATAATCATGAAGCACAAGAACACATTACATATGTGGAAAACCCTCAAGGGGAAGAAAACCCATTGATATATTGAAATTTACTATAGTAATATAATAAAAACACCAAATTTAATGAAGCACCCACTTCACATGGAGCACCTTCCCCAACTAGCTAAGCACCAACTCAACTAGGATTTAGCAAACACCAACTTGTAAGGAGGTACCAACCCCCTAGATAACTCAGAACCGACTAAAAAAACTAATTCATTTGATCACCTTTAGGACACATTTTTTCTCAGAAAACTAATGATGAACACTTATTTAGATATTCACACTCTTAGCCCTCTAAAACTGCCTTCTAGGTTTATTCACTTGATTAGGTCTCTTCAAGACTTATTAGGTCATATGAGCTTGATACTCATATATAAAACCTATATAAAATATTAATCACTAATATTATGAACTAATATGATGGTCTAAATACCTTATTCTTCTCACCAATGTACTATTTTATTTGCTTTTTTTCTACTCACTTCAATAGGCCTAAAACTACCTTGTATTTATACAAGTCTCTTGTTCATATCCTTCTTGGTTGGCCAAACACCCTTACCATCTTAATTCATCCTTGGAAGAGATATTATGACATGTCATAAAAATTAATCAAATGTTATTTTATTCCATTTAGGTCTGGTATACCTTAATTAGGCCTCATTTCATGTTTAGGCCTCATGGAGACCTAATTCCATTAGGTCTACTTTAGGACACATTAAACTTTAATTTATTTGGAACACATTAAAACTCCACAAATAAAAATAAAATATAATAAAACAAAAAATAAACCTATGCTAATATCATATAGTCTCCATGACATTATTTCAAGTCCAATCACCACTTGAAGCACACCATTTGTATTGTTCACAATTAGGCTTATGCGTACCCATAGAGTCTATCTTAAACTACTAAAAATAAAACACCAATTTGATAAAAAAACCATGGAAATAAATCAAATATCATGACCATATTATTTATACTTCACAAATTATGGTAAAAGGACTCAAACCCTTTTATGCAAATAGCCCACTCAGAACTGCTAGAACACTCCAAAATTTAGTCATGAAAACTTAAACTTATGACACCTAAAATAACACAATAAAGGAATTCCAATGCTTGATCATGATCCTAAAAAAATATTATAATAACCTATAATAAAATTATAATAATCTTTAATTTCACCTATTGCTCTTGCAGACTAATTTGTTGACCTTCTCTCTCTTAGACCTCACTCAACCAAACAAGCCATTTTGGCTTCAATATTTTCACTACTTTCACTAAGTAAAAAATATTATAAAAATAATGGATAGGGACATAAAAATTCAAAATATAAACACTAATTGCATTATATTATTCAACTTAGTGCATATATACTTAAACTCATCATTGTAACTTGCTTACCCAGAACTGCCAGTTTGCCTTGAAGACTAGTCATGGTAATTTTGACCTTTAACCACTTGTATATCAATTTACAGAGACTCATAATATATTTGGATGATATTATGAGATAATTTTATCATTTTTATATATAATTATAATATGTTTAAATTATAATATTTGTCTTGTACACCAATCTCATGACCTCACTATACATAGACCTCATTGAGATAGACAAGTCAACTTGTAAGCATCATTTTCATCATATAAAATGACATCAAAAACTTATATCCAAAAGTAAAATGTATTAAAATTATTTAAAAATGTATCCATGCACTTTTATTCATCCCTATTCTATGATAACACATCCCTAAACATCTTCTCACTACTACTTAGGTTTCTTATTATTTTCACCATTAGGTCTGTTAATGGTTGGTCAACTTACATGACTAGTTTAGAACCCATAAGGGATATAAACTATTAAAAAAATCATAATTGAAACAAAATAAAATCTTTGTATTTTGTATTTCATCAATTGAGTAACTTTAACTTGGTCAACTCTGACTATTACATCAAATCTCTACGAAATGTGCACTTTCTTGTATGGTCTACTCACACACCTAAAAACTCAATCATACATATAGGTACCTTTGAGAATTTATTACATGATACAATATATTTTATATCCATTTTATACCATTATAATCTATTTTAAACAATATCTTTCACATCGGGTCATTGTTAGGGTTTTAGAGTGGGTTAACACTATTTCTGGTGTTAATGATTATTCATAAAGGATTACCCCTCATTATAGAAACTAATTACTATAATTTTTAGCTAATAATATTACCCATATAAAATTAATATATTATATTCCCATGTATATTTTACTTGTGCCAATGAACACTTGAAAGTCATTTTGGGTTGAGAACCCTTCATTTTATGTACACAAGAGACCTCAAAACCACTTTTCATGCCTTATCTTGCAAACCATGACCTCAAAAATTGTGAAAATGATTTAAAAAACATATAAAACCTATTTAAATTATAATATTAGCTCATAAATCTTTAAATATTATCATGGCCCCTCATTAGGCCATACTCTCTCTCTCTTTGCTCTATAGACCTTGACCTATAAATCACATTAGGCCTTGAAACTAACCTTCATGACTCTTTACATGTGATATCCACATTAATTACATGCTCATACAACATATAAATTATTATAAAATTTAAAATATCATTAAAATACCTTGAAAATAGATCATGATGCCTCATTAGGCCAGGCAATGTCTAGAAATGGTCTCATTGTAGAATATATCTGTAGGTCCTAGCCTTATAGGCTCACCTTGAGATTATAATTTATGATCCAAAACCTCACATACCTTATAAATTAACCTAATACATACATTTATGCCTTTGTGCATTCATTTCACCAATATACCATTCTCAAACCTTCTCACTAAGACTTTACATGCCATGATTAGTGCCATGACTAGGCTTCTCAAGCACTTTGGAACTTTGACAACTGACCTTGAAACACTCCTTGATGATTATACACCTTACTCTCATTCCTTACATAATACTAAAACAATTTCATACTTCTGTACATAAATCTTCATGCTCATTATGCACATGCTCATGATATGACTATGCTTGTTATGACTAGGCTTATCAAGAGACCTTGTAATAAAAGACTAGTACTCAAACATGAATACCTTAATGATGATATAAAAAAAACATTCATCAGATAAAAATATTACACTATTTCATCCACCTTGACAATAATCAATAGAATAATCATTAGGTTTCCTTCAAATTATCTCTCAACAAAAAGACATTAGGTTGTGTTCTTGTCATATGGCTTCCTTATCACATCAAGCACACAAGCTCATGTCTCAAAAATAATTCACCATTCATCTTCACTATATGTACCTTGACATCAATGACATAAACATTGACATCAACCTTGACATCAATGACAACACTTCTCAATAGGAATTTATGAGAGTTGGGTTGAACAAATCAGGACTTTAGGCTTCTAAACTAGTGACTTATGCCTATATGAGTCTTTTGGAAATTTTAAGATTATTATTATGATTGGATTAGTTTATATTATTTATCCATATTCATTGGTTTTTTTTTTTTTAATAATTTTGTGTCATGTCTATCTTTTGGGAAAAAGAAATGGGTATGACATGAATGGTTTTTTAAATATTTTTCTAATTGAAATAAAATAACCTACTAGAATGTAAACACAATCGAAACTAACTAATTTTTTGTACTGAATATTAAAAAAAAATAAGATTTTTTCTTTTAATAAATAAATTAATTAATTTAATTTAATAATAATTACACTAATTATATATAACAAATAAACAATGCTAGAAATCAAAGAGAACTCTAACTTGATCAAGGCACAGATTAGTTGGAATTCATGTAGTACATTGATGAAAGAATCCTCAGTATGATATCTCCATTTATCCTTGTGTGAATTATATTAACTCTCTAATTAAATAATACACACGCTCTATAATAAATGGGAAAGGAGATAAGACATAACCACAAATGGAGATCATATGAACTAAGGTTGGCTAATGTTTTGGTATCTATAGACTAAGTTTTTATACCAATAACACTTCTTCACCTATGGAAATGTAGTTGACATTAAAACTATGGAAGATATATATTCAAGTAATTTTAATAGGATTGTGGTTGTAATAAATTCAAAATAACAACTTCTAATGATAATTTTTGGATTTAAAATTAGGCCAAAAAAGTTCTTTTGTAGAAAAAGTTATGAGCTTACATGAGTGAATTAAACTAAGTCCAACTGGGAGTTTAAATTGAAAGGACCTAAAAATGACTAAAAATAGGAGTGATCTAGGCCTAATTGGATGTAAACACAAGGTGATAAAATTAAGAAACATGACACTAAACATGAAAAATGCATCAAGACTGGATTTGTAGGAGCTAATTTTGGAGGACGTGAAAGTTATTATAAAACTACCCCTATTTGTAGGGGTAGTACACAACTACCAAGCTAATTGATAGAACCACCCTTCAATATTTTAAAACTACCTTATATTTAAAATGAAACCACTTTTATATGATGGGTTCATTAGGGAAATTTACACAACCTCCCTAATGAACCCATCATAGAGAGGGAAATTTGTCACCAAAAGTGGCAGTTCCATAATCAATTGGAAAAATTGAAGATAAGATCAAGCGAAGATATAAATTCCATAAAAATGGGGTTTTTAGGAGAGAGAGTGGGCATAATATGGGGAGGTATGTTTAGAGAGTTATCATTTAGTATATCATTACATCATCACTAAACTTGTTGTGTCAAGCATATTAGACCATGCAAAAATTGGGTGCATACACTCACCAAGTATGCTCATTTTTTCCTTATCACAACCATGTATCTATTACAATAGCTCATGCTTGTCTAAATACAATTTATAAATTAAATGGTACTCTAAATATCATTGTAAGTGATTGAGATCCCATATTTACTAGTATTTTTCAACTAAATTATTTCCATGTTTGGGTACCTAGTTGGCTTATATCTCAACCTATCATCCTCAATATGATTTAAAAATAGAGATAGTCAATAAAAGTATAGAAGGGTATCTTCAATGTTTTTTTTTATAAACATGGTAAATGGGTTCATTGGTTGTCACTTACTAAATGGTGGTATAAAAAGCATTTTCACACTTTTTCCAATATGTTTCCATTTGTGTCATTGTACAGGGTATCACCCCTATCCATAAATTTAGACTTGAAGGTCCATCCTAATGTTTGATCTATTAAGGAACACATTCCCCATGAACACAAAACATGTTAATTTGTGAGAGAATTTAGCAATGAAAAATATAAAATGAAGCAACAAATGGATCAAAACCATAGTGAGCAACATTTTGACATAGTTTATGGGGTCTTTACGCATTTTCATCCATAAAATTATATGCCTCTAAAGTAATATAAAAAGGATAAATTTTTTTCCCCTAAGTATTATTGCCCTTATCATATCTTGTAAAAAAATTGGTAGTGTAGCTTACAAGCTAAAATTTCCCCTATCCACTCATATACATTAGGTATTACATGTCTCTTACCTAAATAAGTTGATTGGAAATAGAGTTTATACTTAGATTAAGTTACTTGAATTGTATGAATAAGGATGTGTCATTCTAGATCATACATGGATTCTTCACACATGCACTAAGTAACTACAAATAAGAACAATAAAGGAAAATTCAATCAAATAGAAGAATATGCATTCTAAAGATGCAACATGGGAGGATGAATTGTTCTTATAGAAACATCATGGATTCATTCAACATTGAAGACACCATTTAACTCTGAAGGGGAGGGGAATGATATGCCCTTAACCTATGGTGTGTCTAGGGATATTTGTAGATGATTTGTGTCTTACATACCTCTTATATTATCTTTTCTCATCTCTATGTTCTTAGTAAGGTCAGCTATGGAATAACTATGGATAAGTAGAGTATATATAAAAGGTAGTGGTTAGTATTTGATGATCATATTGTAAATTTTTCTCTTATTTTACTATTGTGGAGGTTTCCCCCTCAAAGTGGCTTAGTTATATGTATCAAGTATTTTTATATTCTGTCAATTATCATTGTGTATATACATATTCTTCTATTATTTATGCAATATAATATTCCATTGTACAAACATATAAATAATTTCATTACATATTTTACACTCTAAAACTATATTTTGATCATATTTATTCATTAGAAAATATATAGTTGTGATTAAATTTTATGCATTCTAGAATGGATATTATAGTAGTAATTATATCATTTATTGTTAGTTGATTTTAAAACTATATTGATATAAATGGAATAACTACATTATCCTTATCAAATATATATGTAGGACAAATTTCACCATCACATAATAGTAGTGAGGGAGATAATCATAGGGGAGGGGTGGAAGATTTTAATAGCTAGGAGTACATAGAGCTTCCAAAAACCAAACACACACACAAATTTTCATGATATTGAATGTTTGGTTTTCATTTCAATTCTGTATTGGATATATATATATATATATATATATATATATATATATATATATATATATATATATATAGAGAGAGAGAGAGAGAGAGAGAGACACACACACACACACATATGTACATATATATACACATGTAGATATATGTATATATATGTATGCATATATATAATATGTATATATATATATATGTGTGTGTATGTATATTTATGTGTATATATGTATATATATATATATATATATATATATGTATATATATATATATATATATATGTATATGTATATATATATATATATATGTATATATATATATATATATATGTATATATATATATATATATATATATATATATATGTATGTATGTATATGTATATATATATATATATATATGTATATATATATATATATGTATATATATATATATGTATATGTGTGTGTGTGTATATATATATATATGTATGTATATATATATATATACACATACATATACATATACATATATATATACATATACATATGTGTGTGTGTGTGTGTGTGTGTATATATATATATATATATATATATATATATATATATATATATATATACATATATATATATACATATACATATATATATATATACATATATATATATATATATATACATATACATATATATATATATACACACACATATACATATATATATACACATATACATATATATACATATACATACACACACACACACACACACACACACACACACACACACACACACACACACACACAACCAGTCAACTTCAAAAAATTTATAGTAGCATGTGGAAAGCTCAAGGGGCCAATGGATCAAAAGGGTTTGTTCCTTTTAGCATTAGGTCCATTCTATATATATTTGGTTCCTTCATGAACTTTTCACTTCAAGATATAAAATTAAAAAGCTGGTTATAAATTATAGACATTCGCATAAATGTATTCAATTTCAAGTTTTAGAAAATAGCCATTAGAATTCAAACAATGGGCCTGAGAAAATCAAATGATGCACATTTCACCATGATAAAGATATATATGAATGAGATGTAGGTCAAATGGTCAAAAAAACCTAAAAACTAATGAGAGATTTAGATTGAGGTGATGGGTCCTAAATGATCTATGGTCCATGTTTAATTAGATCTCAAGATTTGATGGAGTAAAATAAGTCAAAAGGGGTCAGTAACCTGGGTCTATTACCTATAGCCAATAGAAAAAAGGTGAGTTATAATGTTTCAATGAAATTTAGTAAAACATGAATGGACCCAACTCAACAAGCAAATAAAATAGCCCAAACTCAAGCCTGACCTGAGTTGGAAGAAGAAGCAAAAGAAATAAGCTCAATGTAGATTTGGATAAAGACCTAGCATTGAACAAAGTTACACCTATATGTAAAACTATAGGAAAACCAATATCCTTATATTGGTTTTCACCTATAGTTATCTCAGTCAAGGATTTAAGGCACAAGAATAGGTATGTGATTGGCAAGGAGATAATCCCAAGTTAGGCCCTCAATAAACCACCATTCAATATAGGTATAATGTGTTCTTAGTAGATCTAAATATTTTATCTTCTTGATTATAGTAAAAGATAAACAAATCAAAACCTAGGGATTTGGAAAGTAGTTGGAGCATTTACTTCTAATTGGATCATGACTTGCCACTTTTGTCAAAATATTGTCTTCTTGTGCAACTTTCTCAAAATAGAATGATTTGGAGGCTATCTAGGAAAATCACAAATATCTTGTTCATAATGACCTATTTTTATTGGACTAAAATCTTGGTGAAATGTCTCTTAGAGTTGACATCTCATTATGATCATGAACAATGTGTTTTTCCTCTCCTCTTCCCCCTTCTCCTATATTAACACTTTCTCTTCATTTTGAAAACATCTCCTAGGGACTTTAGATTGGAGACTTTATTTTTGAAATATGGTAAATTCCTTGAGATACTATGAAGTATACTCAGTTTGATTAGGCTTGACCCTATCACATATTTATAAGAACTACCTCTTAATGCAATAGGACTTTCTTTTCTTATCTTTGGCCTTGAATCTTTGTTTAAATAGTTATGTGTTGTGGCATTGTGTGAAGGAGAATCTTACTCATTCACTTTCCTTCTTGTATGACTTTGCTTAGAGGGTTTTCATTATTGTTTGCAAGTCTAGCTTACTTTTCTACTCTAAACCTCTCCTATGAAATACTTATTTAAACTAGATTGATATTAAGGTTGTACAAGGTAGTACTATCCTTTGTTGATCTAGTGTGGGTTAAAGCTTATGGGAGTTCTCTTTTAAGTTTGGTGCATCACCCTATTAATTTTATTAGGAGTCCTTACTCTCTTTATAACTTTTTCCCCATGAAGCATTAGACTTTGTTTTAGTTTTAGGTGAGCATCAAAGAGGAAATCAGCCTACTCCAGAGGTTTAGCCCCAATATAGGTGACCCACAACTTAGTTTTATTTCCATTATTCAACTAAGGTTTGAGCAAGGAGGCCTGAACAATCTCTTTTCCTAGCTTAGAGTGAAATTTTGGTCAATAATAGTTTCTTTCATGCCTAATGGGACCTTGATCCAAATTAGTGTAAGAAATTTGGCATTTTTTTTCCACATATCAACCTTTAAAGGCCTTATGGAAAACACCACTAGCAACTTTGAACATCCATAAGCTAGTTTAAATAGCCCAGGTGTCTAATCACCAGTATTTGGTATATACAATCACCACCTATTTAGTCAAAATCCATGTCCATTCATTCTTTATCCTTCATATCAAGTTATAATGTTCATGTCTTCCCCCAAAGTGGTCCTCAAAGTTTAGTACAATAGCTATATAATCATTCCTAATAGTCCTATAGTAATCTTATCTCTCCTCCATATCAACCCATTTTCCCACTTAGTTAGCCTTGTCGAGCCTCATCTCTACTAGGTGAGGAACACAAAATCCTCCCATCTTCAATCCTCTCTTATTTCAATAACCCCAACTATTTAATACCCTCTATTTTGAAACCTACCTCTCCCACACCCATCTAGGAAAAGGTGGAGGTGGCCAAGTCTTACACCACATCCCCCTCATGGAAATAAATCAAAGAGGGTAAAAAATATAAAAGGGAAATGATAGCTAAAATGGTCTAGAATCCAATATTCATATAATAAGGACTAGTGGTGCAAGGAATGAATCAAATAACTATATCTTAGTCCAATGAGCTTGGTATACAAGAGTTCCAAGAATCTCCCTCTTCCCTTCAGAAGCAGCCTAAAGGAAAATAATGCAAGTGTATATGAGGAGTCAGGTTTTAATCTAACTTCTTGGTATGGATTTGATATTTTAGATCCCAAAGATGTGGTTGAGGGTAGGGAAAAGTCTTCTTGGTCCTAAGAGCTTCCATCTAGTATGGTCGTAGATTTAAATTATTAAGATGCAAATATGGTTAATCAGTTAGCTAACCATGGTAGAGAGGTCCTAAATAAGATTGAGGAAGATATAGAGGAGAAAGAGGATCAAGATGAAGTATGGAAAAATATGTACTATGAATTCATGCTTTAGGTAGAGGTTTTAAACCAGCCTATGCCTCCTCTAAACAATGAATAGGAACTCATCCATTAGGTTGGAGGTGTTGATCAATCTCAAGATGAGATATTCTTTGAAGGCAACACTGATGCCTTAAAAAATGAAGTATAATGGTTAGATTTAGAACCATATGAATATGACATGTTAGGCTTTGGGTGGATTAATGAACTAATAGATGGTCCCCTCCAAAGTAAATAAAGTAAAGATGGTGTTGAAATTTGCATTGTCTTGGATGACTAAGAGGAAGCTACCTTTTTGGATAATTTAGAGTTTTTTGCCTAAGCCTAGGTAGTTAACCAAGTAACAATACAAAAGATGATTTTGAAAATTCCCCTATAGTATAAGTTGGAGAAATCCTTGAATAAATGGAGCAATATGTCTACATTAGAGACATGTTTGACTCTTTTCATTCACTTAAGAGTAGGCCAAAGGAAGCAGAAGCTAGGACTTTCAACTCACATGCCATAACCTCTCAAAAATAAGGTGTTTTCCAACCTAGTTCACCGCAAGTAAGTGATTCCAAATCCTTTCCATTTGATCTAGGTGGAATCAATTGTAAATTATAAACCTTGTATATAGGTTAGAATAGGTTTTATGCTTTTCTCTAAGTCTCTTTTACAAATTTTCATTTAGTAGGTTAGTTGTTTTTATTTATTGCATTTGCATACATGAATTTGCCATTGTTATTTTGGTCTTTTTTGTTTCAAGAGGAATTTTTTGAGAGAGGCAACCTTACATCATCTTCAAAATTAGCTCAGTTATATATGATTGATTCCATGCCCAGTAGATTAGAATAGTAAATGAACTAGGTTCTTGAGTATAGCAAGCATGTTTCCCTACGAGTTTCCAAAGATGTTAGCTATTTTTTTTTTTTGGCCCACATACCAAGCTTGTGCATATTTACTAATGTAAATAAATAAGTATAACTCTTTATTGATCAAATACTCAAATGGTGAGAATAATCTCTAGATGGAATGGGTGGACCAATGAGATCATGAAACTCACAAAGCCTTTGAAACACTTTAGGTTCACTTAAAAGTGTAATTTATCAATTTATAAGGATAAGTCCAAGGTTGTAAAGACTTTTTGGATTTTTATAAATGCCCAAGATAAGCATGGGGGGTCATGGTTTTCATCAGGTCCACCCACCATCCAAAGCTTACTTGGATATTTGGCTATAAAGCTAAGTGACTATATTGATGTTTCTAGATATCACACATGTGGACAAGTCAAAAATAATTGGTCACATGGATTTCTTCATGGTAGTCCCAATTTACCATGTACTATGTTTTATCATATCCACCTAAGCATAACAAAATATCTAATGTTTCAAAGATTGGCTCCCAATGCAAAATCCGCTAAGTTTCCATACTTAGCCAATTTTATAGAGGGTCCAAATTGAGATAAGTAAACACTTTCATGGAGTTATATCTCACACATACACTAGCCCCAAGAAGAAGTAGTCATATGGCTCTATTCATTTTGGAGCCTAGTTCATATGTGCTAAGTTTTACTTATGTGTTGTATCAAAATGAAAGATATGCATGGGAAAAGTTGGATTCTAATGCATAATTTACAAAATTTTCCGTACTTATCCATTTTATGATAGACTTTCATCAAGACATCATGCAAGATCATATAAACTAGTTAACTTCAAACATTTTATAGAAGCATGTGTAAATCTCAAGATGCTAGCAGATCAAAATGGTTTTTTCCTTTCAGCATTAGGTTCATTCTCTATAAATTTTGTGCCTTCAAGATCTTTGCACTTCAAGATATAAAATTTCAAAGTTGAAAAAAAATAGTAGACATTCATGTGGACATCAATTTCAAGCTTTGAGAAATAGTTGTTAGAATTCAAATAGTGGGTCAAATTAAATTGAATGGTGCATGTTTCACTATGCCAAAAATATCTATAGATGAGATACAAGTCAAATGGTAAGAAAATACCAAAAACCAATGAGAGATTGAGCTTGAGGTGGTGGGTCCCAAATGATCTATGGTCTACATTTCATTAGATCTCAAGATATAATGGAGCACAATAAGTCAAAAAGGGTCAGTGACCTAGGTTAATTACCTACAACTAATAGTAAAAAGGCGAGTCAATATGTTTGGACAAAAGTCGGTAAAACATGAATGGACCCAACTTGACAAGCAAATAAAAGAGCTCAAACTCAAGCATGACCCAAGTTGGTAGAAGTATAGGAAAGAAGCTTGATGTAGATTCAACTAAAGACCTGACATTAAACAAAGTTCCACCTATATGTAAAACTATAAGAAAACCAATATCCTTAGATTGCTTTTCACCTATAGTTATTTTTATCCAAGATCCAATGTATAAGAATTGGTATGTGAATGGCAAGGAGATCATCCCAAGTCGGGCCCTCAACAAATCACCATTCAAAATAGGCATGATGTGTTCCTAGTAGATCCAAAGATTTGATCTTTTTGATGAGATCTAGTGAAAGATCAATAAATTATAACCTAGGGAGTTAGAAAGTAGTTGGAGCATTTACTTCCATTTGGATCATGACTTGCCACTTTTGGAAAACTCTTGTCTTCTTATGCAGCTTGCTCAAAATAGAATGATTTAGAGGCTATTTATGCAAATCGTAAATATCTTGTTCATAATGATCTATTCTGATTGGACTAAAATCTTAGTGAAACATCTCTTGGAGCTGACATATCATTATGATCATGAAAAACATGTTTTTCCTCTCCTTTCCCCCCTTCTCTTATATGAACCCTTTCACTTCATTTTGAAAGAATCTCTCAGGGACTTGAGATTAGAGACTTTATTTTTGAGATATGGTACATTCCTTGAGATAATTTAAAGTATACTCAGCTTGATTAGGCTCGACCCTATTAAGTATTTGTAATAACTACCTCTTAATGCAATAGGACTTTTTGTGCCTATCTTTGGCCTTAAATCTTTATTTACCTAGTTATGCACTATGGAATTGTGTGAAGGAGAATCTTCCTCATTCATGATCCTTCTTTTTTGACTTTGTTTAGAGGGTTTTCATTACTATTTTTTGGTCTAGGTTAGTGTTCTACTCCGAACCTCTCTTATGAAATACTTATGTAAACTAGCTTGATATTAAGGTTGTGCAAGCTAGTACTATCCTTTATTGATCTAGTGTGGGTTCAAGCTTATGGGAGTTCTCTTTTAAGTTTGGTGCATCACCCTATTAATTTTCTTAGGAGCCCTTACTCTCTTTCTAATTATTTTATCATGAAGTATTAGGCTTATTTTTATTTTTAAGTGAGCATCAAAGAGGAATTTGGCCTACCATAGAGGTTAATCCCCAACATAGGTGACCCACAGCTTGGGGTTGCTCTCACTATTTGACCAACATTTGAGAAAGGAGGCCTGAACAATCTCCTTGCCTAACTTAGGGTGCAATTTTGGTCGATAACAATAATCACTAATATAGTCAAAGGGAGGGATTGAATTAATGACCTATGGGAATGTACAATAACACAAACATTTGTATCAATATATGGAAATGGTTACATATGTGG